>APFE031306372.1:196277-242835 GCA_000404065.3 Pinus taeda
TGTTAAATAATAATTTTAAGAAAATATTTTACATGTCGCTGTCACCCAACCGTAATCTCAAAAGCATCCTCTCTATCTCTCCATGACATGTGTGGGATAAAATGAATAGTGAATTTTAATTAATTTTTCTGTTTTGGGCGCATCACTTTGCT
The DNA here is from genome assembly GCA_000404065.3 of Pinus taeda. Lineage (NCBI taxonomy): Eukaryota > Viridiplantae > Streptophyta > Pinopsida > Pinales > Pinaceae > Pinus > Pinus taeda. The sequence goes on from APFE031306372.1 coordinate 196,430, forward strand.
CGCCACAAAGGTCCACATATTACAACGTTATATAATCTCAAGACATCACCAACATACCACACACCAAATTGCATGCCACAACCAACAAAATTTTTTAATATAAAAAACAATCCTCAAAATCTAAAAAATCTCCAACATACCATACACCAAATTGCATGCCACAACCAACGAAACTTTTTAATATAAAAAACAATCCTCAAAATCTCAAAAATCTCAAAGTATTAAACATGCGGTCCCTCAAATACGTTTTTAGATTTTTATTTTTATTTTTATTTTTAGAGATAAAAGCTTTTGTTATGGAAAAGTTCCACAAGCATACTTGGGATAAGGAGTTAGGAAGAAAGAAAAATTACTATATTGAAGTGTTTAATCTCACTCATAGTCATCAACCAAAACCATACATAGAGGTCAATATCTCTTGGAGAACCAAAGTTCTTATTGCTTAGTTAAGAACTAATTCTCATCAAGTCTGTTGTGAAACATAGTGCTGGAAAAGGCCAGTGGAAGTGTGGGAGGAAAGAGTATGCATTTTTTTGTTCTTCCCAAAAAGTGGAAAGAGAAAAAAAAAATTCATTTTAGAATGTGAGGCCTTCAAAGGCAATAGGAAAAGTTACGCAAATATGCTGGCAGCTAGCTCTTGGGATAATCTATTTAGCAAGGGGTTTGTCGAGACGCTGGGAGCATTTATTTTGAAGCTTCATAGAAAAAGGGCCGAATACATTAAGCAAATGAAGAAGCAATTTGTCCCATAGGCTATCTTTAGCCTCATGGACGTTAAAAATAATTTCTTTATTTCTTTCAAATACATTTCTTTCAAATCTATTATAGATTTGAAATATAAAAGTATATTATTAAAGCATTGCAATATTTACACCAATTATTGGTGAGAATAAAATTTAAAAAATAATATATATTTGACATAGTGATATGTTACTAGGGATTACTAAAGTGTTTTTTCTTGTGAGTATTTTTTTTGATTATAATTTTATTATATTATATTCTTAATTAAGATTATATTTTATGTTTATTTTTAAAGTTATATTGACAATCGTGAAATTTAATTTCTCCTTTTTTAATTTGATTTAGTTTTTAATCTATTATAAATAGATTTAATTTTTATTAATAAGTTCAAATATTTAAATTTAAAAGTTTTTATTACAATAAATATATTCATTATTAAATTTAATTGTTATAAAAATTAAAAAATAAATAAAGAAATGGATGGAAGATACAATTATTTATCTCAAACATCTAAAACAAACCCAATTAACTAACACACATTGTTTAAAATTGTGAGCAACTTATATTTTATTGATGCTTTATGGTACTATATATGACGTTATGGTTTTAGTTATTTTAAGAATAGGAATTATTTTATGAATTATATTTAGAGAATAATGCATGATTATGAAATTTTCATTTAATGATTAATTTTTGTGAATGCTTATTGAGTGTCTTATTATATGGTCGCAATTTGCTATTTTTTATAAGTGTAAATTTGTTATGCAATGTTGTATTGGATAAATATAACATTGGAAGTGATGTAGAATTCAAACTTGATTAGATACATGGGAGATCATGGCTCTTAAGCATCGAAGACAAACCCAAGTCACCCCTGAGGTGGAAACCCCACCTCCTACAACTACAAAGATTGGAACCCTAGCCGAGCAATCTATATTACGTTCCCTTGGGGAAATGACAAATATATTTAAGGATTGGGTCACAAGCCAAGGTCAAGGTCAAAGAAATGATCAAGGTAAAGGAGGGGAGTTGGAACAAAAACAGAGACAAGATTTAACTTCTCAATTCAATGTTGAGGATAGACAAACAAACCTTGATATTATAAAGAAGCCAAAAAATCCAAATTACCAGAGTTCACAGGTCAAGATGGGGGTTCAATAACAGAAGCATGGGTAATCGGTGTCAAGAGATCACTTAGCTTTAAGGCATATACTTCAAGGGAAAAGGCCCAAATAACAATGAGTGTACTAAAAGGAGAAGCTTTATTATGGTGGATAAATGAAGGAACGAAGATGTAAGTCACCCAATTGCAAGTTACTTGAGAGATATTTGAGGAAGACTTTTGAACTAGATACCTATCAGAGGAATACAAACACTAACAAATAGGGGCTTTCCATGCAGTGCGACAAAATGGTAGATCTATCGAAGACTATGAAGTTTAGTTATATGCGTTGGTCCATCATGAGGACTATATGGGAGATGACAAACATCAAGCTGAAAGGTTCCTGCACGGGGTCGATCTTTTAGTTCGAGCGAAAGTTGCCATGTGGAAACCCACCACTAGTTTGGCCGAACAGGTCCAGAGGATAATGAATATGAAAAGGCAAATTGTGGTTGATGAAAATATAGAGAAGGAATCCCCCAAGGAGGGTGTAAGCAGAAAAGGGGGACACCAATATGAATTCCAAGGAAGACAAAACAAGGTTGTTAGGATTGCTAGTGCAACCTCTGGGTTGCCTACAAAAGAACGTAGGGGTCATCCCTATTTAGAAAGGACTAGTAGTAGAGCTAGAGGAGTTAGTGGCCAAGGAAAAGGACAGATAAGGGATCTAGGTCAATTAGAATGTTCAGAATGTGGAGGTCCACATTATAGAAGGGATCGTCTGAAGTATCAAGTTGGGTTGGGACAACAAGGACACCAAGGAAAAGGAGAAAATCCACATATCTAACATCGAATTCATGCCATTGTAAACCATCGTTAGGATGAACACCAAGTCACTGTTTTGGAGTCCGAAAATTTCCAAGGAGGGAGTCCTTCTAGTCGAACCATTCTATATACTAGACTGCCAAGTTCGTCGGCTCAAGAATCATGAGTTTTAGCAAGTCAAGGTCTAGTGGGATCAATAAAGCCGAGGGGCGGCTACCTCGGAAGATGCAAATGTTATTTTTAATGACTTTCCTTATCTATTTGAATAAATTGTGTGGTGAACTAGATAGGAGTGCATAACTTAGTTAAGGTAGATAATTTTATGGAGCATCTAGATCATGTCTTATTATTTAAATTTTATTGATACATCTAAATCGTACACTATGATTTCAGTTATGGTTTAGTTAACTGTTATGTCAAAATAGGGTCATTGAGTATTATGTTGGATGAGGTTTCATGATATGATGGTATGAGGATAATGATGCGCATGTGGTTCTTATTTATATAGTTGTTACAATAATGATGTTGTATGCTTATGATGAATATGATATGCATAGGGATTATGATGTTATGTTGAGATTTATTGACATTTGGTTCATTTATTATGTGATGATACATCTTTGATGTTGAATGTTGATGTTATAACTTAGGAGGATATTATGATGTGAAGCATGTGGTAATTGTATGTAGATTTATGACATGCAGAATTTTGTGATAACAATGATGTTATGTCCTCATGATGACATGCAATACTTGGCATGTGGATTATTTTCTATGATACTATGATGTTATAGCTAATGCATTGGATGTATGTTGAGATGTGGCGATTGACAGGAAATCCACAAATGGGCCGAGAGGGATGATTTATTTTATGATCTCGTAGGAGGCCATACTTGTAGAGGAGAATATGCAACACCATATGGGTTGGGGACAAACTCAATCAACACTACATATGTCAGTGGCTCCTTTGTCTTGTATAGCTCTTGAGGGGTTGTGGGACCATCTTGAGGAGGTCAAGTGCCTGATATTGGATCGGGATGCTGAAGTCTAGTTGGGGTGTAAGGACTTCGATGCATGGGGCTGTGCACCTTAGTGAGTGTGGAGGGAGTGGTCTGGCCTTTCGAGATGCCTGGAGTACTATTGCATGGACTATTGAGCTGGGCGCCTTCCTTGGGGAAGATGAGGTCTGATTCGGGCGCAAGCCTTGGGCTATGGTACAGACCGATGAGACTTATGCCTCGTTCCAAAAGTGGGAAAAAGAACAAAGATTCCTTGGGATTTCCAGGGTATTGTGGAAACTTTCGATGTCTGCTGGTTATACTAGTTAAGGAGAGGGTGTAGGAAGAACGTGAAGTAATAAATAAATAAATAAATAAAATGATTCAACTTAACTTCGGGACAAAGTTCCTTAAAGAGGGGGAGCATGTAATGTCCCCTAATAATGATAAATAAATAATATAATATTAAAATATAAGTAAAATAAATGATAAACAATAAAGAAAAGATAATAATGATAATAATATAATAAAAATAAAGAAAAGATAATAACAGTGAATAATAAAAAATAATGAAACAATAATATTAATAATAATAAATAAATAAAATAGTAAATAATAATGCTAGAGTTTATAAATAAAATATAATATAAAAGCTAAAGAAAAGAGTTAAATTAAAAAAGAATATAAAAATAGTAAAAATAAGTAAAGGTAACAAAAAGTAAAAATGAATAAAATAAGAAAGAATTAAATTAAGAGAAGTATTAAATTAAGTAAAATTTAAAATAAAGAAATAAAACTTGCACGTTGACACATGGAATGTGCGCATGTAGACCCCTTTCCATTGTTTGGTCTATTTAATGGACGATGAGGAAGATGAGATTTATCCATTCTCTTAGGAAAAAAGTGTTGTGAGACAAAAGATTCCCTGGTAGTTGTACGTTGATTGAGGGCTCGAGGGTGGCCAACTGTAGAAGGATTATGTGCAACTAAGCCTACGGTGGGTGGAGTGTCCTCCCCAAAATCTTTGTTGCGGTTAGCAGAATTCAAGGAGCATTCAACTCCAAAAGCACAAGTAAGGAATATCATATATACAAGTAAGTCGTCTCTACTCGTGGTTATTTTGGAAATTCTATGTTAATTAGTGAAATAGTTGTGGGTTGATCATTAATCACATGATTGATCTAATTAATTGCATATTTTAATTTTGGGGTTACTACAAGTCTTACCCCCTTACAAGGATGTTCCATAAACTTGAGTTGGATAAGGAAAACATTAATGGCTTCAATGCCCAACTTAATATCCTCCAATTAGATTGGGACACATTGGAAAACCATTGTCGAACTCCTCAAATTTATAGAGGAAATCCTCCATCTTCATAAACTTCAAATTTGATCCAACTACAAAGATCAAATTCCCCACTTAATTTTCTTTCTATAGATCCCATGACTGCTTGTGATGAAGAGTAATATGGACTCTTTTTAGAAGGATTTGTTGATATGTATTGTTCTTTTCTCCATAAGAACATCATTTTTCAAAGGACCTATTGATGTAATGTTGCTATTGTTGGGCTCCCATACTATCATCTTTTTCACCCATTAATTTGACCATGTATTGCTCATGTCTTACACTTATAATTGTAGGTTTCCCATGTTATTGTGCATTCCTAACATTTTGAAACCAAACTCTTTGACACATTTTTTTGGTTAAATGTTTCATATTTTCATTAATTCCTGTCTCTAATGAATTAATTGGGTTTTTAGTTGATTTTGTTAATGATGAATTGTTTAGCCTAGTTCCCATACCAACAGTTTAGTTTCGATACCCGATTGTGGTTAGCACATTTGCATCCTTCTAGAAGTAACTCTGCCGCAGGTGTTTTGAAAGCAAAGGTATTAAAATAATTCTACAACACTCATATCATGCCCATGCAATATGGCTAGTTAGCTACGACACAAACCATTTTCGATAATATTGAACTGTTTGGTAGATATCCTTGGTTCTTTGACACCAATTTGCCCAATATGTACAATTTCACCGAGAATTAAAACTAGTGCCCATATTTGAGGAAAATACAAAATCAATGGTCAACAGAGTGAAGGAGGAAGGAGTCTCAACCATGAAGACGTATGGAAATTATTTGTTGCATCTTATTTGTGTTTTAGGGAGAAAATCACCAAATCTTACCATGGAAGTTATTATTTGGCACTTTGATTGTTATTATTTTATAATTATACAAATGCAAGATTAGGGGGATTGGTTTTGGTCCACCCCTATGCTCTTTTTGTACAAATATTCAAAGTCAGAATAGAGTTGGGGGTTGTTGATGTTAACCATTCATTTTGTAATAGGTTTTGGAATGGTTGTAGATTAGAAGATTAATTTATGATAGTAAGCTTGTGTGTTACCTTTTGTAAACATATCTAATCTAATGAAGCTTGCTTGTTCTAAAGATTTGGTGCATCACTCTAGTTTTATCTGGTTGTTTTGGCAACATTGGTCAGGTTGGAAAGGGCCCCTCAACCCTGGGTAATGTTATTCCGTTTTATTTTGATAGTTTATATTGCAAGAGTGTTTGATTTGCAATGTTTTCAATATTTGTTTTCAGTATATTAGTTTGCTTAGTTAGAAGCTTATTATGCATTTCATTTTTAGATTACTTCACTTTCCTTTAATTTCCAACATTTGTTTCATGTTGCTTTGATATTTTAGTTTAGGTTACTTTAGTTTAGATCTAATTCCTTTACATTTATTTATGCCTTTAATTCTTTGTATCTATTCTTGAGAGACTAGAAACCAAAACTAGAATCCTTTGTCTTTCTAACCTAACCTGATATTGAATGCACAAACACTGCTTTATAGAGTGAAAGATTGCATTCTGGGGTTGTGTCTGGAGGTTTAAGATAAGCATTGGCTAATGATCTTTAGTTTCAATTTATGTTTATTTGCATTGAGTCTTTCATTTTGTGAACGTTTTCTTTAGCTGTAATTTCTAGTAGTTATTTTCGACATTAGATTAGGATATATCAGGGCTTTGATCCTACATTTATTATTCTTGCCCAATAACTAAATGTTGGAAATATAATACTATATTTTGCCCAATATTTTTGGCGTCGTTGCGAAGGAGGTGCTAAAAATGGATTGGAGCATTGGTAGTGTAGTTATTTTCTTGTTTTTCCTAACACTCATGACTTGGTGAAGGAGAAATGGTAAGACATAAAGACTCCTTCTCAAAAGGGTTCTAACCTGATGCATCAATTTTAGTGTGTTTCTCCAAAGCCTCATTGTGTTGGTTTAGTCATTTTTATGGAAGCGTGTTTTCTCTTAAGTTTGATTCATGGAAAGGAAGAAGTTAACTCATGATGAACATATATCTGGTGACAAGAAGTTTGTGTAGTGTAAAGGTATCCGAGTACATGACAAACCTTGTTTTGTATTTTTTTCTTCTAGAATACTTTATTTATTTATTTTAACAAGTTTTTATTCAAGTGTTGTAAGAACACCCTGCACCCACAATACACTAATCCATGTGCTAGATAAGGATCAACAACTAGGAAGGTAGCATATAAGAGCGTTCAATAACTTGTTGGAAAATGTTACTCCAAGAACTTTCTCAAATCCTAGTAGCAACTGGTGTCTCTACCTCTACCTCTCGGGAACAACAAATTTTGGTAGGAACCAAGAACATATCTACCTCTCTAGAAGTGATAGAAGATCAAAAGTTCCATGAGCCACAAGCAGATCTACAAGCCTTATCTGATCACGTGCACCAAGCTGTTAAGGAGTCTAAAGAATCATGGATCGAATTTTATGGAGAAGAGCCATTAAAACATGAGATCAAGGAGTTCTTGACATGCCTATCATCAAATCCATCATGCACCCAAGAAATCAACCATTCGACAACATAATATCTGCATAACATGGTAGAGGAAATACAAAGTGGACCAAATGAGCAAGAGAACTTTGAACACCATGATTACATCAAATGTTGGTTCCAACTCATAACTACATTTATGCAGATGATAGGGTACCAACTCATAATCTCTCTCTAGTCTAATTGTTAGGGACCTCTGTCATAATAAATGTCAATTGCCACCAAAACAAATCACAAGTTCGTGGTTTCCCAAATTGTCTCTCCCACTAGTCATCGACAACCCCTTAAACTTACCACCATGTTGATAATGTGCTACTTTGATTATAATTGAGATGCCACTGTGCCATAGTTTTGACTCTTGTTTTTGCATCTTGATATACTTTATATTCTACTCCATCAACCCGCAAGATTGGATTCCTACTTCCTTGTGCCATCCATTCATCCCATTATTATGTGTTGTCCTTTTCTCTCTATGTTGGTCGATTAATAATGCATAAGGTTTCTTATTATTCATATCTCTACTCTGATGCAATTTTGAACTCGATGTATTGCAAGTCTTGCTTATGTACTTCTGAAGAGGGTTGGTGTACATCTCGCATCCCGCTCTTGCTGAAAGCAACTCAAGAGCATGTTTCTGTTGTTATCCTATCAAGAGTTTTAACTACTCCTTGATACTAGGAAGTTTGACAGTTGTCCTAGCACTCTTTATCCTTAATTTTTCAAGGTCATTTTCCTTCTTCAATATTGTACCTTTTAGCCTTAGAGTTTCCCCTTTATTTTTAAAATGCCTCTTGCAAGATTATTAACCTTTTCTTGAATGTTCTCCTGGTGACTGTCAAGTGGAAGCTCCGTAGCCACTATTGATGTCTTCATATCTGCTTGCACTATGTTGATTGTTGGTACATAATGTGAATGTTATACCATCTCGGCCAATAATGTTATTTAAGCCTTTGATGAGTTCTCCAGAAGAGGTGGTTCATGATCATTCGGCTGCAAACTATATCTCTCCTCAAGATTTTGGAAATTCATAGATTCTTTATACCTATTTAGCTCACCCATCTGATATTGAGTGTCAATGTTTATGTCATCCTCCTGTATTATGCTATTTATAGATGATGAGGACTGTGCTTCATCAACCCCTTCTCCTTCTACCTGTTCTTCTTCTAGAAGTATGGATTTGACTCCATGCTCCAAGGTTCCATGTACTCCTTTTCCCTTATCCCCATATGACTATGAAAAATATCTTCCTTTTCAAATTCCACCCCGTGACTAGCCGCCCTCCATTCCTGCTATGATAGATAATTTTGCTTCCTTTCTTTTTGGTTCTTACCCTTGTTGGCATATCATGTGACCCACAACCCCATTGAATTTAGCTCTCTTTCAATCAACTCTTTTTTAAACAATTTAAGGTTAAGCTCAACCAATAATTTTGAGAATTCATGAGCGGTAGGTGAAAAAACCTGCGGTAGCCAACATCTTTGATTGTAGTTGCTTGCAAAAGACATAATTATCACCTAAAATTAAAGACAAAATAATTTGTGTGTTGGTTTTTACAATGCCCAGATGGTGTTGTCTGAGGCTGATGAAGAAATAGTGGAATCTTTGAAAAATCAAACCACTGCAATCTCGATTGAGCATAATGGAACACATTTTGATTCTAGCCACCATATCCAAGATCTTGAGTTTCTTACCAAACCAAAGGTCCTCGATATCATGTAATCCTTGGAAGCTTTTGACAATCAACTGTAACACCCTTCCTAAAATTCCATCGTTCTAGGGGGAAATAAGAATATTTATCCTTATGATCTCATGAAGGAAAGAAGCAACTACAAGTCTTACTTCCTTACAAGGATGTTTCCTAAACCTATGTTGGATCAAGGCAAACATTGATGCCTTCATTGGTCAACTTAGTATCCTCCATTCAGATTGGGCTTCTTTGGACAAGCATGTGTCTAACTCCTCCAATTTAGAGAGAACATCCCCCGCCTTTATAAACTCCATATTTGATCCAAGTACAAAAAGCCAATTCCCCACTTCCTTTTCTTTTTGCAGATCCCTCGACTGCTTATGCTGAAGAGATACAGAATCCTTTGGAGAAGGGTTTGTTGGTATGTCTTGTTCTTTGCTCCATAACAACCTTATTGTCCAAAAACCAGTTGATTCACTATTATACTATTATTGCTATTAGGCCCCCATTTTGTCATCTTTTTCACCCAATCATTTGACCTTTTACCGCTCATATCTTACACTCATAACTGCATGTTGGCCTTGTTATTATGCATTCATAAACCTTTGAAACCAAAACCCTTTGTCACACATTTTAAGGTAAAATTTGCTTATTTTTATTAATTCCTAAGTATCTAATGAATTAATTGTGTTTTAAGTTGATTTTGCTAATGATAAATTATTTAACCTAGTTCTTGTACGAGAATTTTAGTTCCTGTACCCAATTGTGGTTAGCACGTTTGTGCCCTTCTAGAAGAAATTTCGCTCCATTCATTTTGAAAGAAAATGTATTAAAAAATTCTATGATACTTATATCACACCCAGGTTACACGTGTGAATCTGTAGCTCCAAAATAACGCTACAGGTCAAAGCTTCTAGATAGTCAACTTTAAGCATGATTTTCAAGGTGATGAGGGTGAATCTGAAAATTCTGAAACATGGGTTTTGTTCATGGTGTGGAAAATTAGTTTTTAGAATATTCATTTTCAAAAATGTTGAATTTTTGATAGATATCCTTGGTTATTTAACACTAATCTGCCCAAAATGTACAATTTCACCCATAATTAACACTAGTGCCAAGATTTGAGGAAAATACAAAATCAATGGTCAATATAGCAAAGGAGGAACAAATGTCAACGATGATAAATTATGGAAATGATTCTTTGCATCTTAGTTGTATGTTGGGGAAAAAATCACCGAAACCATCGATGTTATTATTTGGCATTTTGATTGTATTATGTAGATAGACAAATATGAGATTGGGGGGACTCCTTTTGTACAAATATTCAGACTTATAACATAGTTGGGGGTTGTTGATGTTAATCATTGTAATGTGTTTTGGATTTGTAGTATATTAGAAGATTAATTTATGCTAGTAGGCTTGTGTGCCACCTTTTGTAAACATGGGTGATCTAATGAAGTTTGTTTTTTCTCAAGTTTTGGTGCATCACTTTAGTTTGGTCTGGTTGTTTTGGAAAGGTTAGTCAGGTTGGGAGGGGACTCTCAACCGTGGGTAATGTTATACCCTTTCATTTTGTTAGTTTAGATTGCGAGAGTGTTTGATTTGCATTGTTTTCAATCTTTGTTTTTCGTATATTAGTTCGCTTAGTTAGAAGTGTATGAATCATTTAATTTTTAGCTTACTTCACGTTCCTTTAATATCCAACATTTGCTTCATGTTGCTTTGATAATTTAGTTTAGGCTAGTTTAATTTACATCTATGTCCTTTCCATTTCTTTATTACTTTAGTTATTTGCATTTGGTTTTGAGAGACTAGAAACCAAAACTATAATCCTTTGCCTTTTGAACCCAACCTGTTATTAAATGCATTAATGCTACTTTATAGAGTGAAAGATTACATTACTGGGTTGTTCCTGGGGGTTTAAAATAAGCACTGGAAGATGGTCTTTAGTTTAAGTTTGTGTTTGTTTGAATTCAAGATTTCCTTTCATGAACATGTTCTTTAGTTGTTAATTTCTAATAGTGATTGTCGATATATTATGATAGATAAGGGCTTTGATCCTGCATTTATTGTGCTTGCATCACTAATTCTACCAATCCTAGTTCAATAATTAAATGTTGGAAATATAATACATATATTTTTCCCAATATTTTTTGCATTGTTGTCGAGGAGGTGCTAAAAATGGATTGGAGCATTGGTAGTTTAGTTCTTTTCTTGTTTTTTCTAACAGTTGTGACATGGGGGAGGAGAAATAGTAAGACATAAATATGCCCTCTCAAAAAGGGTTCTAGCTTGACACATCCAATTTAATGTGTTTTTCCAAAGCCTCACCATGTTGGTTTGGTTGTTTTTATGCAAGTATGCTTTCTCTTAAGTTTGATTCATGGAAATGTAGAAGCTAACTTATGATGAACAAATAACTCGTGACAATAACTCTTAGTAGTGTAAGGGCATCCAAGTACATGACAAACCTTGTTTTGAAATTATTTTCTTCTTGAAAATTTTATTTATTTCTTTAAGAAGTTTTTATTTGGGTGTTGTAAGAAGCCCTCCATACACTGATCCATGTGTTAGACAAAGATCAACGACTAGCAAGGTAGCATATAAGAATGTTCAAGAACTTGTAGGAGAATGTTACTCTAATAAATTTCTCAAATCCTAGCAGCAACAGGTGTTTCTGCCTCTACCTCTTAGGAAGAAAAACTTTTGGTAGCAATTAAGAACATATTTTCCTCTCCAGAAGTGATAGAAAATCAAAAGTTCCATGAGCTATAAGCAGATCTCGAAGTCTTCTCTTATCACTTCCACCAATCTATTTAGGAGACCAAATAATCATGGATTGAATTCAATGGAGAGAAACCATTAGAACTCGAGATATAGGAGTTTTTGACATGCCTATCATTAGATCCATCATGCACCCTAGAGATCAAGCATTCTACAACAAAATATCTACATAGAACGATAGAGGAGGACATACAGAGTGGACCAAATGAGAAAGATAACCAATAACACCATGACTACATCAAATGTTTGTTTGAACTCATAAATACCTTTATACATATGATAGGGTACCAACTCATAATCTCCTTCCAATCTAACCACTGGGGACATTGTCATAGTAGATGTCAATTGCCACCATAACACCTCCGAATTCCATGACTTCCCATATTGTGTTTGTCCCACTAGTCACCAACAACCCTTGAAATAGACCACCATGCTGATGTTGTGCTACTCTGATTATAATGGAAATGCCACTATGCCATAGTTATGAATCTTTATTTTGCATCTTGATATACTTTCCATTCTACTCCAACAACTTGCAAGATTAAATTCCTGCTTCCTTCCACCATCCATTCATCCTATACTTATGTGTTGTCATCTTCTCTCTATGTGGGTCATGCAATAATGCACAATGTTTCTTACTACTCATATCTCTACTCCCAAGGAATTTTGAACTCAATTTGTTACAAGCCTTGCTTATGTAGTCATGAAGAGGGTTGATGTACATCTCGCCTCTTTCTCTTGCTAAAAGCAACTCAAGAGGACGTTTCTGTTGCTGCCCTATCAAGAGTTTTAGCTACTACTTGATACCAGGAAGCTTGACAGTTGTCCTAACACTCTTGATCCTCAATTTTTCAAGCTCACTATCCTTCTTCAATATTGCACCTTTTAGCCTCCTAAGTTTTTCCTTTATTTTTTAAGAGGCCTTCTGTAAGATTATTAACATTTACGTGAATATGCTCCTAGTGGCTATCATGTGGAAGCCATGTAGCCATTATGGATGTCTTCATATCTACTTGCACTTCATTTATGGCTGGTCCATAATGTGAATGTTATACCATCTCACCTAATACTTCTATTTGAGCCTTTGATGAGTTCTCTAGAAGTGGTGATTCATGATCATTCTGTTGCAAACTATCTTTCCTCAAGCTCCTAGAATTTCGCAGATTCTTCATACTTGTTAGCTCATCCATATGATCTTTAGTGTCAATGCTTCTATCATGCTTATGTATTATGGTATCTATAGATAATGAGGATTGTGCTTCACCGTCCCCTTCTCCTTCTACCCATTATTCTTCTTGAATTATGACATTGACTCCATGCTCCAAAGTTCCACCTAGTCCTTTTCCCTTAGCACCATATGATTGTAAAAAATCTCTTCCTTTGTCATTTCCACCCTAATGACTAGTTGTCCTCCTTTATTGTTGTGATAAATAGTTTTTCTTCCTTCCTTTTTGGTTCTTACCTAATTTTTTGGCATATCATGTGACCTGCAACCCCTTTGAATTTAGCTCTCTTCTAGTTGACTGCTTTTTGAACCATTTAAGGTTAAGATCAACTATTCATTCTGAGAAATCATGAGTAGCAGGTGAAAAAACCCGGTCTTTCCTCCAAATAACCAACATATTTGATTATGGCTGCTTGAAAATGGCATCACTGTCACCTAAAATTAAAGACAAAATGATTTGTATGTTGGTTTTTACAATGCCCAAATGATGTTGTATGAAGTTGGTGAAGAAATAATGGAATATTTGAAAAATAAAAACACTACAATATAGATTGAGCATAATGAAACACATTTTGGTTCGAGCACCATATCCAAGATCTTGAGTTTCTTACCAAAGGAAATGTCCTCAATATCATGCAATCCTTGGAAGCTTTCGACAATCAACTATAACACCCTTCTTAGCATGCCATTATTCTAGGGGGAAACAAGAGCGATTACCCTTATGATCTCATAGAGGCAATAAGCAACTACAAATCTTACCTCCTTAGAAGGATGTTCCATAAACCCGTGCTGCATCAAGGCAAGCATTGATGGCTTCACTTTCCAACATAATATCCTTCAATCAGAATGGGGTACTTTGGACAAGCATGTGTCTAACTCCTCCAATATAGAGAGGACATCCGCCGACTTCATAAACTTCAAATTTGATCCAATTTCAAAGATCCAATTCCCCACTTCATTTTGCTTCTGTAGAACCCTCGATTTCTTATGCTGAAGAGTAATATAGACTCCTTTGGAGAAGGGTTTGTTGATATTTCTTATTCTTTGCTCCATAAGAACATCAATGTTCAAAGATCAAATTGATGTACTGTTGAATTGTTGTTGCTGTTGGTCTCCCATTTTGTCAACTTTTTTCACCCCTTCATTTGAACTTTTGCCACTCATGTCTTACACTCATAACTACATGTTTCCCATGTTATTATGCATTCCTAACCCTTTGAATCAAAAACTGATTTACACACATTTTGAAGGAAAAATTTCTTATTTTTATTAATTCCTAAGTCCCTAATGAATTAATTAAGTTTTAATTTGATTTTGTTAATGATGAATTGTTTAGCCCAGTTCATGTACCAACAATTCAGTTCCGGTCCCCGATTGTGATTAGTACATTTGTGTCCTTTTAGAAGAAATAATTCCACATGCATTTTGAAAGTAGAGGTATTAAAATAATTTTATGATACTCATATCACACCCAGGTTGCATGTGTGAAGCTCTAGCTCCAAAATGATGTTGCAAGCAAAAGTTTCTAGACAATCAACTTCGGGAACAATTTTCGAGAAGATGAAAGAGAATTTGAAAATTATGGAACATGGGTTTTGTTCCCAGTATGGAAAATTAGCTTTTGTTCACAGCGTTTTCAAAAATACTAAAAGAACTTGAGAGATATCCTTGGTTCTTTAATGCCAATCCATGAAAAATGCACAATGTCACCCATAATTAAAAGTGGTGCCCAAATTTGAGGAAAATACAAAATCTGTGGTCAACACAACAAAGGAAGAACGAATCTTAGCCATGATGAATTATGGAAATGATTTGTTGCACCTTATTTGTATTTTGGGGAGAAAATAATTGAATCTTACCATGGATGTTATTATTTGGCACTTGGATTGTATTATATAGTTAGACAAATATGAGATTGGGAGGATTGGTTTTGATCCACCCCAATGCTCCTTTTTTTTTACAAATATTTAGACTTTGAATAAAGTTGTGGGTTGTTGGGAAGGGCCCCTCAAACCTAGATAACATTCTACCCTTTTATTTTGTTAGTTTATATTGCAAGAGTGTTTGATTTGCAATGTTTTCAATCTTTGTTTGCAATATACTAGTTTTCTTAGTTAGAAGCTTATCATGCATTTATTTTCATATTGCTTCACTTTCCTTTAATTTCCAACATTTGCTTCATGTTGCTTTCGTAGTTTAGTTTAGGCTCATTTAGTTTAGATCTATTTCCTTTATATTGCTTTATGCCTTTAATGATTTGCATTTAGATTTGAGAGAGCAAAAACTAGAACTAGAATCCTTTGCATTTCCAACCAAACCTATTATTGAGTGCATGAACACTACTTTATATTGTGAAAGATTGCATTTTGGGGTTGTGCATGGGGGGTTTAAGAGAAGCAATGGTAGACAATCTTTAGTTTCAGTTTGTCTTTATTTGCATTCAATCTTTCTTTTCATGAACATGTTCTTTAATTGTTAATTTCTAATAGTGATTGCTGACATTAAATTATGATAGATTAGGGCTTTGATCCTGCATTTATTATTCTTGCACCTCTAAGTCTATGAATCCCACTTAAATAATTAATTGTGGGAAATATAATACATATATTTTTCCCAACATTTTTGGTGTTGTTGTCGGGGATGTGTTGAAAAGGGATTGGAGCATTGACAGTTTAGTTCTTTTCTTGGTTTTGCTAACGCTTGTGACTAGGGGTAGGAGAAATGGTAAAAGACAAATACACCCTCTCAAAAGGGTTCTAGCATGACTCATTTACTTTAGTGTGTCTCTCCAAAGCCTCGTCGTGTTGGTTTGGTTGTTTTTATGAAAGTGCATTTTCTCTTAATCTTTATTCATGGAAAGGAAGAAGCTAACTCATGATGAACAAATAACTTATGACAACAAGTCTTAGTGTAAGGCATCGAAGTACATGACAAAAATTGTTTTGAAATTGCTTTTTTCTAGAATACTTTATTTATTTCTTTAAGAATTTTCAATTTGGGTGTTGTAAGCATCCCCCCATACACTAATCCATGTGATAGATAGGGATCAACGACTAGAAAAGAAGCATATAAGAACATTCAGGAACTTGTTGGAGAATATTACTCCAAAAACCTTCTCAAATCGTAGCAGTAGTTGGTGTGTTTGCCTATGCTTCCCGGGAAGAGTAAATTTTGGTAGTAGTAAAGAATTTATTTTTCTCTTTATGAGTGACATAAGATCAAAAGTCCCATGAGCCACAAGTAGATTTAGCAGTCTTCTCTGATCACCTCCACCACTATGTTGAGAAGACCAAAGAATCATGGATCGGATTCGATGGAGAGAAACCATTATGACTTGAGATCAAGGAGTTCTTGACATGCCTATCATCAGATCCATAATGCACCCAAGATATGAACCATTCAATAACAGAAGATTTGCATGGCATGGTAGAAGAGGACATATAGAGTGGACCAAATGATCAAGAGAGCCAAGAATGACATGACTACATCGAATATTGGTTCTATATGACCATCAAATCATAACACCACTCTCTTCTTCAACAACTCTTCTCATCATATCATTCAAGGCATATAGTCTCTCATGCCTTGGTATACATTGAAGCCTACTTTTCGAAATTGAGTATAAGTACATTTATTATCTTATTATGCATATGGTTTTACTTGAAGTGATCGTACACTTGAAGGAGAATATTCTTTTTCAAGAAGGGTATGATAATATAGTAAATAAAAGAGTAAAATAGTAAATATCTAAAATAAGTCTAACTATGAAAACTAGGCAACTGGCACAACTAGACATGAATCTTTCTTGAAAATTAGGAATCTTAGCAAGCAAGATTCATAATAAATTATGTAAGTTCATTATGGTTCTAATGGTTCCTCAAAATAATTTTGATTCTATGCTTAAGTTGGCTGATGTGCGATTCCTCAAGGCCCACATTATAACAAATCTTGTCCCATCGACTCCAACACCTTATCTTGTACCAAGATCAAAGATATTTTCGAGTGCCTTGGAGTTCACATACATCAATGGCAAACATCCTCACTAAAAACAAGGGAATACCTTAATTTCTCTTTATTTCCAGATCTTATAGGTGACTCAACTTCAACACATCCATGTGTATATATTGAAATGCACTCCTACACCTTGACACTAATTGACATATATGGTGAGTTGTCTCACACTCGTTAACAACATCCATCAATTGCCGATAATCCAATGATTTCTTTCTATATTCGACTTGAGAAAAATTTATTCACATAGATAGAATTGTGCGAGACATGGGTTATGGTTCATGATTCTAACATCAATTGCAGCAACATGCCAACAAAAAAAGGGGGATCCAATCTCCAACATTAACTTAGAGTCCTCTAATTTTAGTTGATTTCAACATTCTTTACTCCAAGTAAGTATACAACCTCAGTTCCAATTCAAGGCAACAATAACAAATGTCTATCAACATTAGTATTTATTCCATTGGCTACAACTCTTCAATCACAACTTGGGTCTCAAATATTTTTGCCTTTTTTCCATCCAAGCTTCGTCTCCACAACCTCGACATACTTAGATCCAACAATCACATCAATGAGTACTAGTGAATAAACAATTTGAGGTAACAATACTATTAATTAGTTTGATTTATTAGGAATAAAGGAAATTATTTATCTGCAGCTTCTCGTATGCTTGTCATTTCCCCTTTCCTCCTACATGATTTCATTTACAATTTCATATTCATCATTCTTATACCCCAAATTACTTACCTCTGAAATTTCATGAAATGGATTAAATCTTGTGACAATCTATGATGTGAAACATCATAGAACAGAGAAAAACAAAGGTATCACACGAAGGTACATATTCAAAAGCCTATGAATTGTTGTAGGACAATTTGAGGTCATGGTGCAGAGTGTTTGTATGAAGATGTGCAAGGTTTTGGCATCAATCCCACTATGTATTAAGTATACCACATCAGAAATAAACATAGTGCTACTAGAATGAGTGGAAGATGTCTTATAAAAGTGTTGAGCTTGGAGTAAGTATTTTAAAGTCTCTACTTTTATCAAAGAAAATTTTGGGATTGAGCTGCTCTTAGATTTTATACAGGTGCTTACAGCTTGGTTGAAAGAAATATAGCCAGGGGTAATGATGCAAGTATGTTATCTTTAATCATGCCTCCAATAGATCAAACTTCAAGTGTCACAAAAATATTTGGAGCAACATCTAATATCTGCACAACAAAGGCTAAAACTCTAAAGTTTCTCCAAATGGTTTGGTGTTGGATCCATTATCACTAATGGTAGACATGTAGTTATTGCAACATTTCTAAAAGGGCTTATTGTATTTATTGAAATACATGCTAACACACTCGTGGATAGAGAAGTTGATTCATGAATGTGTGGATTGTAGAATAAGGTTTCCTACATACAAAAGAATTCACAATAAGAGGAATTTGATTTAATCAACCCACTAACAAAAGTGGAAGAGATGTTCTTGGTTTTGGGGTCACTGCAAATTTTATTTGGGTTTGTAGTTCAAAGTAAGGATGTGATGTACTTTGCTTTTATTTGATCGGGAATACTATGTTGCTGTGGAAATGTTGGAGATATCAGTGCAAATTATTAGCAGATGGAGTTTTTACAGATTGTTTAATTGAATATTATGAAACCATCAACCATAGAAATTGAAGCATACAATGGTTGATGAAGCTAAAGCAGATCAGGATATGGTAAGGACTCCAAACATTTTCCATAGCATGATGGATGAAGGTGGAGTAGTCAAAGATATGGAGAATAATTCAAACTCATAGTTACTAGATGGTAATGTTGAAATTTGTTCCTTGTCTAATATTCCACGCCCTCATTTTTCTTCCTGTTTAGAGGAGTTTGAATTTGAAGAGGCCACAAAAATAAATCAAGAAAAAGAGAAAGCGATTGTTCAAAGCAGTACTGACACAAATGATGAAGCATATGATGACCACAAATGTCAGTTCGAAGTACATGATTCAATTGTAGGCCAGTCTATTTTGGCACACAAGAAAAATGACGAAGTCTCTAAGGGTAATGAAGGTATGTCTAATAAAAATTTAATAGAGTGAAATCAAACATGACAGTAGCTGAAGTTTTCCTCCTTGTTGTTGGACTTGGCCGCACATTCATTGTGTGGACTGTGGAATAGAATTTCATGATATGTCCATGAACCTGTCTTCCTTATTCCTATGCATTTGAGCATTTGGGTCTTTGTTTGTAGTCAAGTAAAGTTTTTTTTATTCCCCCTGGATTGCATGGCTAATAATTTATTCCCCATGTCACCGAGAATATGACAAGCAAAGTTTTAAACCAAAAATTGTGTAAGCATGGAGGCCAGACCTTCACCATCTCAAAACATAAACTCTCAACCATTGACCCGAGCTAATTGAACTGTTGTGAGAAAAATTATAAGTGGATAAAGGTAGAAATCTCAGGTAGAAGGATTGCATCAATGACATTCTCAGCATGAGCGACATATCAAACTTGGATTGAAACAATTTGAGGCTTTTCGTATTTTCAACCTTATCTGAACCTCACCTTATCAAAATGGTGTTTTGAATACTATTCGTAACTTTGAGATTTTCTTATTGAAATTTGGTTTTGATTAGCAAAACCATTAGCGTAAATATGTCAATTCCAGGTTTGTTAATTGAGGATATGGCACGCACATACATATTTGATCAATTTAGCACTTATAATGGCAATACGATCCTCAAAGTTTGGGAATATGAAGACAAATATAGAGGTTTTCATGTCGATTTGAAACTTTATGAGTAGTGGAAGCATCTAGTTTTTTTTTTATTTCCACAATTGGGCAGTTTCCCTTTGTGGGTGTTGAGATACACAATATGAGAATCGATAGGAATATTGGTATCACCACCAATTTATCTTATGTGGGTGTTGAGATACACAATATGAGAATCGATAGGAATATTGGTATCATCACCAATTTGATAAGATAAAAGAATAAAAAAAATGACAAATGTATGGTAGGATAGAAGTTCCTAATCAAAACATGGAAATAAATTAACATTGGATAGGTTGTGAACATCCAAAGGAGAAACATTTATGGATTTCATGGTAACATGGAATTTGAAGGGAAATGAATTTCAACCGGGCCATCAAACATACTTCTGTGAGGTTGTAAGCTGAGAAAAACTTCTTGGGCTATTGGATTGTAGTTTATGTTGCTTAAGGGATCAAAGCTCTGTCAAATAGTTGAGGTGTACTCACAAAATGAAGAAAAGTGGAATCCTATATGTACAAAGAGACACTATTTTTGTCCTAGTTTCTTATTATCATGTGTGTAGTTGTGGGACTAGGCATGGGGTTGTGGTTGCACTGCCATAAGCATGAATTGAAAAAGTAGAGGTAGTATTTGCGATATTTATGGCTATGATATTATTTTAGATTACGATACCAATTTCTCTCTCTTTATATATATAATATATATTAATATGGCTGATTCATTTGGGGCAAGCTTATTTCATGATTGTAGATACAAATATGTATGATGATCATTCCAAATCAAAGTTCCAATGCTAAGCATTGAATATAAATAAATACCTAGGACAAATAAAGTATTCTGGGAGGATTGTTGGGCTTGGGAGTCAACATTTGATGTGGATATAGCTTGGTTGTACACACACACACACACACACACACACACACACATATATGGAGTTGATTCATGTGTGAAAAGCTTATTTCATGATCATAGATACAAAGATGTATGATGATCGTTCTAAATCAGAGTTCAAATGCTGAGAATTAAATATAAAGACTTAGGACAAATAAAGTATTTATGGGAGGATTGTTGGGCTCAAGAGTCAACATTTTGATGTGGATAAAGCTTGCATCTTTGATCTTTGGTAGTTCTTCCAAATCTTGAATTTTATGGAGAAAAGGAGTTGAATAGGTATAAATCAAGGCCCAAGGTAAAATATAAAGGAGAATATTAAGATAAAACTAAAGGATTATCTGAAAAATTCTTTGTTGGGAAAGAGATAGATGATAGTGAAATAGAAGATTAGACTCTTCTTCAAGTGTTGACAACATGACTCTTAGTCAAAAGATGTTGAAAGTGTTGAATTGCTCATGATTTACATAAAACTTTGGATGATCTTCGTAGTGCAACTAAGTAGGATCACATTCTTAAAGAGCCTCGAGAAATGGGATTCTGTGACTTAGAGATGAGCTTAACATTGTTGGTGGTGAGTAAAGTGTGTGTAAAAGAAGTTGTTATGGAATTTTCTGTCATGGGAAAAGGTGCTTCACCAGGGAAACCTGAATTTTGCCATGGATATTACAAGACTTTTTGAAGATGAATTTATTTTGCATGAGGACATGAAAATGCCTTGGGTGGGGAAGATTTTTTTCTCCCATTTTGTCATTTTTTTACCCACTCATTTGACCTTTTATCACTTATGTCTTACATTCATAACTGCATGTTGCCCATGTTATTATGCATTCCTAACCCTTTGAAACCTAAACTATCTGACATATATTTTGAGCTAAAGGTGCTTATTTCTATTAATTCCCAAGTCTCTAATGAATTAATTTAGTTTTAAGTTTATTTTTCTAATGATGAATTCTTCAGCCTAGTTCCTGCACCAATAGTTCAATTCCAGTACTCGATTGTGGTTAGCATATTTGCACCCTTCTAGAAGAAATTCTTCCACATGGATTTTGAAGGCAGAGGTATTAAAATAATTCTATGGTACTCAGACCGCACCCAGGTCAAACATGTGAAGGTCTAGCTCCAAAATAAGGTTATAGGTCAAAGTTTCTAGATAGTCAAATTTGGGAACAATTTCCGAGGCGATGAGGTAGAATATGAAAATTATGAAACATGGGTTTTATTCTGAGTATGGAAAATTAGTTACAATGTAAATCGTTTTCCAAAATACTGAATGGTTTTAGAGATATCCTTGATTTTTTAATGTCAATCTACTTAAAATGCATAATTTCACTAAGAATTAAAACTAACGCCCAGATTTGAGGAAATTACAAAATCATTGGTCAACACAACAAAGGAGGAATGAATCTCAACATGATGAATAATGGAAATGATTTGTTGCATCTTATTTGTATTTTGGGGGGTAAATCACCGAAACTTACCACGGATGCTATTATTTGGCAATTTGATTGTATTATGTAGTTAGTAAAAGATGAGATTGGGGGGATTGGTTTTGATCCACCCAATGCTCTTTTTGTACAAGTATTTAGAATCATAACAAATTTGGTGGTTGTTGATGTTAGTCATTCAATTTGTAATAGGTTCTGGAGTAGTAGCAAATTAGAAGATTCATTTATGGCAACAAACTTGTGTGTTGCCTTTTGTAAACAAGGCTAATCTAACGAAGGTTTCTTGTTCTCAAGTTTTGGTGCATCACTCTAGTTTGATCTGATTTTGACATTGTTAGTTAGGTTGGGAATGACCTCTTAACCCCATGTAACATTATGCCATTTTATTTTGTTAGTTTATATCACAAGAGTTTTTGATTTGCAATGTTTGCAATCTCTATTTTTAGTATATTAGTTTAATTAATTAGAAGCTTATCATGCATTTCATTTTCAAATCACTTCACTTTCCTTTAATTTTCAACATTTGCTTCATGTTGCTTTAATAGTTTAGTTTAGGATGGTTTAGTTTAGATCTATTTCCTCGACATTTCTTTATGCCTTTAATTCTTTGCATTTGGTTTTGAGATACTAGACACCAGAAATATAATCCTTTGCCTTTCAGACCGAACCTTCCATTGAATGCATGAATGTTGCTTTATAGAGTGAAATATTGCATTCCAGGGTTGTGCCTAGGGGTTAAAGACAAGGACTGGGAGACAATCTTTATTTATTTATTTATGTTTATTTGCATTCAATCTTTCCTTTCATGAAGATGTTCTTTAGTTGTTAATTTCTAACAGTGATTGCCAACATTAGATTAGGATATATTAGGTCTTTGATCTTGCATTTATTGTGCTTGAATCTATAGCTCTAAGAATTCTAGATTGACAACTAAATGTTGGAAATATAATACATATATATTTCCCAACAATTTCCTTCTCTCTAAGTTATTTATGGCATTTGTGATGCCTTCTAATGCTTGTTTCCATCTGTCATCCATTGGAATAGATATAATCCACCTTCCAAACTTGCTACAATACAACAACCTATGATTTACTACAACATACTTTCTTTTAGTGATTCAAATAAACATTCTTGCAAGCAACTATCATTCAAATAAAGAGGTTTAGCACAATAAAATTATTAAATGACTGATAATTATTTTTTCTATGCAAATTCATGCAATAGAAATCAAATGCTCCAGTTAATATTTAATAAACTACTCCATGATATTACATGCAATTTTATTTGTGGAACATGGGATCTGCTACACCAATGACTCCCACAATAATTATCTTGGCCTTCTTATTTGTTCTGGTCCTCAATATGAATTAGGCCCTTTGGAAGAAGACAATATCCTCACCAATAATTTGGTTTCCAACACAAATAACTTTTGCCTCAGAAATAACCTCAACTTCTTCTAATAAAATCTAAATATTGCAATAATTTCAGCCTCCAAGAGATATTTCAGCCTCTATGAAAAATTTAACCTCAAGAATAAACTTGAACCCTAGCAAGTAAACTTCCCCCCCACTGCTCTCCCCAACAATAAACTCAACCATATAATAATTTGGCCCAACAAGAGAAATCCAACCCAAAAAAATAAATTCATGCCAACAAGATAAATTCAACCGAGTAAGATAATTTTTTCCTAACAAGATAAATTCAGCGCTAGAAAAATAATTTTGTCTCGAAAATATAAATTTGACTTAGTAAGAGAAATTCATCCCAAGAAGAGAAGTTTGGCCTAACAAAGTAAATTCACCCCAATAAGATAAATTGAGCCCAATAAAATAAATGTCCCAATAAGATAAATTTGAAACACAACAGAATAAATTTGTCCCAACGAGATAATTTTGTTGTAGTAAAACAAATTTGGCTCAGTAAAATAAATTCGGTCTTTAGTGTGGCCCTTTCTAATTTGATGCCACAAACTGAGCTTGGCTTCTAGCTAAACTTCGACTAATGTTTCAACCTGCATCAAAATTTCATGCTCCCGGAACAGATGGTAAACCTTTCACTACTAATTCCCTCAAGCTAGCAAGAAAACCAACTCTGATACCACTCTAATACCACTTTATAATATTTATTTAAAATTTTCAAGAAATTGCTTAAAAAAGTTGCTACAAGTTTCTTAATAAGAAATGATACAATTTCTCACTAAGAATTACCAATATAAATAAAATTATAAACGTAAAGAAGCCAATAATACTAAAACTCAACAAAAACTCAAACTTATTATATTAAATATGGATATGGAAATGCATGCGAAATATGGTTCAAAGAACTTGTTAAAAGCACCAACAAGATATTTGTATCGCTGACGATGACTTCTCCAACGTGATGCTCCTATGAAAGATATGGATGACCTCTCCACGCGATCTCCACATTAAGCCTAGTGCGAGGATATGATTTGGTTCATCCTTATTCGAGTGACTAGGGTATATGTCTCAATACCGAAACCCCTCCTAATTGAATCAACTAGGGTGGATCACTTACCACCGAAACTAACCCTCTACATAATATGGGCTCTCACCCAAACAAACTCCAAGAAATCAACTCAATCAACAACAAACAATAATGCCAATGCATGCCTAAGGAGTGAGCTCTCATCTCCTTTAATAGTCACGGACTATCAAAATACAATGGGTTATCCGAATATCATGGGTCTTTTTATTCTTTTATTAAAGTATCTTATAATATTCTTTTTTCTTAGTAATTTTTTAACTAACCAACCTAGATCCATTTTAACCATAGATCTATCAAGCGTCGAGAGGGATCAAATCTCTCAAGGTACAAACATTTTTAAGGTTTGCACATTGAGAAATTTGATCTCTCTTAATGCTTAATAGATCCAAAGTTAAAATAGATCTAGACTAATTTTTATATTAATACATTTTATAGATTTTTTAAAAATACATTTATCCATACTTTAAAAAAATAAGTAAATACACAGAACAAATTAACTATAAAATATATAATGAATTTATCTTACAATAACTATACCTTCAAATAATTAAAAATATCTAATATATCATACCTTGTTATATTATATATAAAAAATAAACTAAATTAAACATAAATTTTTAAATACATTAAAATGCGATCAAAACTTTTCCACATGTTTTTTACATATACTAAGGTTGATTATACGACGCTAATACTTATCCATCTTTGGTAAATTGCCTTCCATTTATCTTTTTCATTTCATTTTATTTTAATTATTTTATATATATATATATTTTAATCTAGAGACAAATAGGAGTGGGACCCCAACCATCACAGTGTTCGCGCTTTTGGCCCGAGATACATAGTCCATCTTCCAGATTTTTGTGCTTGTCTGTATAGGAATCTATGCAAACTAAGACATACAACCCGTAGAACAGATCCTGTTCAAGTAAGGTCATTAGTTTGACATACCTATCATCTTGTGGTTTGTTTATCACTTCCCAATCATCATCTAAATGATGATTGCCATTTTCTATATCATCATTATAAATTAATTCGAAATCCAATATCACTATGTCATTATGCAAAGACTCTTTCAAAAATTTATTAGCATTGGCATCCATAGATTCGTTGGGTTTAATATTTTCACCAATCATACCATTCTTCCTTGATTTCTCTTTTCATTTAGTTGATTCTTAGGGTTTAATATTTTGCATAGGTATGGTGAACATATTTAGTAAATAGTTTAGGCTCTAGCATGGGCGAAACACGTGTTCTACAAAAAGCGAGTGGAAAACTTTGAGCATTTTGATGGTCAAAATTTGGATTGAATTGCATTGCTTTTGAAGGATTTCCATGACATGTAAGTAGAAAATGGGAAGGATTGAATTGTATTGTTTCAGAAGGATGACCAAAATTGGTACATATAAAATGAAAATTTAATTACATGAAAGAGCTTATTGGATAGAGAACTAAAAAACACCTTTCATCATTCGTGTAGGGAGGGAAAAAATATTATGAATACAGTGTTTAAATATTATGAATACAGTGTTATACTCTATGTAATTTTATTTTTTGTTTTGTTTTGTTTTTGTTTTTTGTTTTTTTTGTTTTTTGTTTTTTTTGTTTTTTTTGTTTTTTTTTTTTTTTTTTTTAAGGGAAAAATACTATTTTGATATTTTAAAAAGAAATGAAATAGTACATAAAGTAAAACAAAATAGAATTAGGAAGTCATAAAGTTTCATACAGGGATCTATAAAGTATATAGGAAAATTCAATCAAGACTCGATGGATCTTGCAATGGCATTTCCTGCTATAAAACAGATTGCCCAAAATTAACAATCTGTGATAGTTCCACAAAGTACTAAGACTGACAGTAATCGTACCTAGAAGGAAAAATAACGTCTATGAGAAAGAGAACAAACGAAATAAAAAACTATGATTAAGTAAACATAAAGAGATAAAAAATTGTCTGCATAAAGACTAAGTTAGATTATGTCAGCTTATGTAAAGGAAAAATGCCTCTTTCTACCAGATTTGAGGAATGACATTCTTCAAAGAAAATAATTCCAGAAGTCGAGGTGACAACTCTTTTGAATAAAGAGTATGGCCATGAATTCTAGATCTAGGAAATATGATGGATAGAAAGTGAATTGAAACTTTCCTTAATAACTTGTCATCCCAGTAGCACAGGTTGAGTCCCCGTAGAGAACCCTTTCCAGTCAACCATTGTCTAATTCACATTCAGTCCCCATGGACTTGAAAATGGCATATATATTTTTTTAATAACAAAAGAAAGGAGAGTCCAACATGCAATAAGATCAACTTTAGTATTTGTGCCTTGTTCTAGGTTAATCCCTATTTTATAAGAATTACTTCCAGGGAGTTTAATGAGGGCATCCCCACCACACACACCTTCTTAAAAGGCTCCATCAAATAAACCTATAGGATGTTTCAACTTGTGTAAGGGAAAGCTATACAAGTAGGCAACAAGGGGATGTCTTGGCCTAAAATACTCCATGAAGAAACATATAATTATGGGAACTACCACCTCCAAGTTTGTATAATGGTTTTCAAAAATATATGTGTTCCTCATTCTCCATAAATCCCAAGCTATAAAGATGGGAAAAGTCAAATTGCTGCCCATTAAAGAGTCCCAATATCATAGACAGTTTTCCAAGGAATTAAAGTATCCCAAAACATGTAGGTCAAAAATCTGAAGAGTGTTTTTCCAAACTTCCTTTGTAACTAAGCAATAATCAAAGAGATAGTCAATTGTTTCTACATCAAATTTGCAAAGACAACATATATTCTCCATACTTCATTTATACAAAATAGAAATATGTTATATTAGCTTGATAGATCATGTTATTTTGTCTTGTGAGGCAGAAACATCCAGCTCTGAGATAACATTGTTAAGTGGGCATTGTTTACCTAAGATTCCATTGATTTATTTTGTTCCAATATTCAAGCTCAAGCAAAAAGTATTGTGATGTGACACCTGTCAGTCTAAATTATGGAGTTGAATTAGAGCATAAGTTTTAATATCAATCCGGGTTGGTAAACTTAGAAGCACACCAAGGTATACGGAACATAGATTAACTAATGTAGGAAGTAGTTGTTTAGATGAAAATAATGGAAATGCATATTACAAATGTAAATTATTGATTGTAAAGAAAACATTGAAATTATTATCTAAAAGAAAATGTGCAAAGATTTTATGTGGAGTATAGCTAACAAGGAAGAGGCTCTAACTTAGAGGCCTTGGTTGTCCTTCCTCATCATTCCTATTCCAATCAAAACCAATTCCATCATAAAGCATAACACAATTAAATTAAGAAAGCAGTAAATATTAAATGCATAAACACAATTTCCAATTCAATTCTTAGCTCACAAGGAAGAGGATCTAAGTTAGATGCCTAGGTTTTCTGTCATGTCGCTTCTCAAAAACATTAGTAACAGGGTGTTGCTGCACCATTTTTGCACATTTTTTACTTAGGAAGAGGGCCCCACACTTCGACTTAGGGACATAGGGGCCAAATCGACTTTATTTGGCAGCTAGTGGAATGTGGGGCCTACCCACATGGGGAATTCTAACCAGCCATTCGATATGCTTGAAGGGAAATCAAATGTATGGATAGAGGGGCCCGCATGAGGCTAAGGAGGCCCAAGGAGATATAAGGAGAGATCAACTCTCATTTTACTTCATCTTTTGACATTTGCAAACAAACACACATCTGTTCACTCTGTTGTTTAGCGAGTCTACCAGCTATTTAGCCACGAGTCTCTCACACGAGAGATTCAACCTCTACTTCCGGGGATCGTCTGTGCCCACCCTAGAGAGGCTGTTCTACATGAGTTTTTAGGAGTTCTGGGGTAGTGACACACATCCAAAACCAGCGTAGAGAAAGGACTGCATATTTCTAGGCAGCTAGGAATCACACAGAGGGAGTTTTGGATCCGCAGGGATCACATAGCTTGTCAGGAGGTCAAGGAGCTAAGGTAGTAGCATTGGACAAGCATTTTCACTGAAGATTTCAGCCAACTGAACCAACATTCCAACAATTCGAATTGCTGGCTTGAGGGACACCGTAGAGGCCACACAATAGATTTTCGTGGTACTTGAGAGCAACTAAGTTGGGCCAAGAGATCATCCGGGATGCTAGGGATTGGATAGCACGGGTGAACTCAGCATTTTGGAGGAGATTTCAGGTGGATTTACACGTAGTTTCGAGCAATTCAAAATTGGCGGCTAGCGCTGAGGTGAGGCTCCAAGGGGTTCGAAAATTAGAATTCCAAACCAGCTAAAATCCCTTCTGGGTTTTTCTGGGTTTTGGCCATGGAGTCCAGGGTTAAAAGCATATAAATTTCTAGGTAGTTTTAGTGCACCTTCCAACCATTCAAAATTCAATAGAGAAGTAGTTGTCTAGACAATGCAATGCAGATTGGTGCAACAGTTGGGAAGCCTTCAACTCAGCCATTTTCATACCTGGGTTTGGTCGTACTTATCCTTTGAGACAAGCCTAGATGCATCATTCCATCATCTATTGTATTTGACTTGCAAAAATATAATAAAATGGCTCAGAAGTTCTCCATTTGCAACTTTTATATGGGTGTTTGCTGAATATTTCGTTTTTGTAATTTATTGCATGTATTATTTGCTTGTTATCACTTGTATTCCTATTTAGGATCATTACAGTGGTATTAGAGCATGATCTTGGCTCAACTGTGGGAAACTAGCTAGAAGATCATGGAAGCTTTGGGTATGAGTGCACAGTGACAGGTGAAACTAAAGACAAACCCATGGCTCAATGGAAATCCAGTATGCAGAAATTCTTGGGCATAATTCATTGGGACGATGAACGGTTGGCCCAGTTGAGGAGGGTGATAGACCAAACCCATTCTCATCCTTACGAAAGAGATGTTAGAGGTGAGCAGGTCATGGGGGTGTAACCATCTACATCATGTGGGTAAAGTTGATCAGATCAGGGCACCAGATCTTCTAAAAAGGAGCAGGCAGGACAAATACAATTAGAGTGTTAGACTAGGGGATGCTTTTGCTGGTGGAGATCTGGCTTTAGATATCAGGATCCCAAGGAGGAGATTGAGCATGATGCTGAGAGCCCACAGGATGGTGAGGAGCACATTGATGTACCAGGTGTAGCATAGGAGTCACCTTTATTAGAGACCTCTTTGATAGCCCCTGTTGACACCTTGGTGGAGAAGATAAAGCCTATACACATAGAGCCATCTGTTGAGGAGGAGCCACCCATGAACGAGATGCGAACAATTGTTGAGGTATCTGGAGTTGTGATTGAGTTTAGAGGCGATAGATGCCCGCGATAGTTCCACCAGTTTTAGGACGACCTTCTAGCATTAAAAAGGAAGGCTGCATTAGTGCATGAGGCTATTTTGCAGTAGAATGAGGAGATGGAGGGCATGAAATCGGTTTGTGCTAAGTCCATGATCAAATTGACTCACGTTGGGGGGCGATTGGATTCCCTACTGGTGCAGCTTGAGTGCACGTTGGAGCGTGAGAGTAGCCCTCTTCAGGCATACATAAAGCGAGTTGGTAGCATTGTTAGGTTACCTTGGCCCATTGGACAGAGAGAGATAAATCTACCTAGTCAGATTTTATGTATTGACCAGGATAGCGAGATGAGACAACCTGAGTTGCACAAGGTGCAACACCCATATGATGGGGTTGTTCTCTGTGCAGGAGTTTGTGCATTCGATCCCTCTCTTGGGGTTGGGTGGTGAGATATTTTGAGTTGGTACCTAATGGAGTGGGCTATGGAGATGGTAGTGGACCCAGGTGGAGCTCAACAGGAGTTTCCAGGCATTGGGGATGCTGGAAGCCCCGACTGGCATTGGGATATGGGAGGGACTACCTATCATTTCCCAGGTATGTCGGCTGACTACAACCGGGATGGTGAAATTGACCTAGCATTTGAGCATGCACATTCTCTAGGGGAACCTCGGTCAGCACTAGTGGCCGACCAGTTTATGGACATACTCTTTTGGTTCTCTTGGTATGGAATTTGTACATGGGATCACTAGGTGATCAACATACTCTGGTAGGAGTTTTTTGGAGGAGGTGGCATTGGTAGGACACCAAATGGTGCCTTGTATGGAGTTGGGGACTCTTCACTTTTATGTGAGGCACAAAGGACACAGTGGAGTGGAGAAATGGTGGCATCACTACTAACACATAGGGAGAGTCACTTCTCGGATCCCTCGGGGGGGATTTGGAGGGAAGATCCATTCATCGACGTGGATAATGATGCGATGGTGGAGGTGATGATACTGATTGGGTGTGGCTTGACACATAGAGACATAACTCTAAGCCATCACACCTAGGGATGTGTGGGAGCATCTAGCGTTGAGCAGTGGTCTATAGGTGGGCATGGAGATGCATGGTGACGTGTTGTAGTATGTTGGACTGCGTAGTGGAGTGGGAGTGTCTCACATTGCATTGAGTACAAGCAGGGAGTGGTAGGTGCAGTGACACAGGTGGGATGCAGGACAATACAAGATGGCATAGCCGTAGCTAGGGGTATCAAGTGGTGTACAGGGACAAGTTGCAGCATAACAATGGCATGTCGAGGAATGCGATGTCGCTTGGTGGTGTGCAGTGACGCATGGCGTGGTGCAACGGGCTCTTGGAGCGTCACCTCCAAGGAGGCATATGGACAAGTGCATTAGGTGTACCATTGGATGCGACTCACCTAGGATCGATGAGGACGTTATCGAGTATCTGGGGAAACCATGCTTAGTGTAGACAGGGCTTTGAGGGAGTTATTAGTAGATCCGAGGCGGAGAGAGTATCGTCTGTAGGATCACTCTTGGGCATTCTGGCAGAGTTTTGATCATACAGCTTGGGACATACCCACCCATCATCCTCTAGTGTTGATTACAGTCACAGAGTATTTGGTTTTTTCCCCTTGACACTCTTCATTAAGGTAGAAGGGTATGGGAGGCTCACCCTAGATAGTTGGATGGGACATCGCATGCCATGAGCCGAGAGGAGACTCTTTAGTTGAGAACCTTGGTAGGTGCACAAGCTGTCGGATACATGCTTAGGGATGGCTTGGTTAATAACCAAGGTAGCATATAGTCCACCCCTGAGCTCACACTTGAGATATGGTGGATGGTAGACTTCGCCTACGGGAGGGTACCCAGACTCCGAGCAGTGTCGAGGTGTATCATCACGAGTTGGGATAGCAGATTTCACTGCATGGCATGGAAGGAGCAGGGCAGGTTCACAGGCATGAGACCTGCTCCTTATAATTGGGGTCCACCAGAGAATACATACAGGGATTGGAGATGAGGGCCAGATGGGTTTTAGTTGGTAATGGCATTACACAATGATATCCTGTGAAGAGTGGGAGTTATGAGCTCCCCGTATGTTTGGGGAATCTGGGGATCTGGTTGGCAGGCATATCGCTCCACTTTGTGATGAGCAAGGTCATGATAGAGGATGATCCAATTCACTTTGGGTTTGACACATGGGGGATCACTGAAACCTCCACTACATGGCGAGGCACACTTGTCCTGTTATGTCTTAGAGTTGAGATTGGCAGTGGAGGGGTAGATATTGGCATCATGGAGATGCCCGGGCAAGATGAGCTTGACTCTCCTAGATTTTTCGCCACTATGCCTCAGGAGGGGGGGATATTGTTTGCGCACGATGGGTAGTTGACCCACCCTGCAGGATTGCTACAACCACTTCCCATTCTGGAGGGGTAATGGGAAAGTATTTTGATGGATTTCATCACAGGACTCCCCACATTGCAGGGGAAGGATTACATATATGTAGTGGTCAACAGTTTGACCAAATTTTCCCACTTCTTCACCATTCCCACTAGGTACATGACTGCACAGGTTGTCAAGCTGTTCTTCTGGGATATTTTTAGATTGCATGGGCTCCCCAAGAACATAGTGAGAAACATAGACAACAGATTCATGGGTGGCTTTTGGCAGGAACTCTTCAGGTTGGTTGGGACGCAACTCACTCCTAACACGAGCTATCACCCTCAGACAGACGACCATATGGAGAGAGTTAATTAGTGGTTGGAGGGATACCTGAGGAACTATGTGACCAATCAGTAAAGGACGTGGATTTTGTGGTTGCATATGGGCGAGTACTGCTACAACACCACGCACCAAATTATAATTGGTATGACTCCTTTCCGTGCCCTTCATGGATAGATGCATTATTTTTTGCTGATATTATTTTTGAAGATAGTCGGGCCCCAAAGGCTAAAGACTAGGTCTAAGAGAGCCAAGATATCCTCAAGGATCTCAAGGATAATTTGGTGACAACCCAAAATTAGTAGAAACTCTATGTAGATCGACATAGGAAAAATAAACACTTTGAGGAGGGGGACTTGGCATACCTCCAGTTGTAGCCTTACAGGGAGTCCACACTGAAACAAAAGGGGGTTGAGAAGCTACAACCACGCATATATGGGCCCTAATGGGTGACTAGATGAGTTGGGGAGGTGGCTTGTGAGCTGGAGCTGCCTCAGGGGAGTAGGATCCACAATGTTTTTCACGTCTCATTCCTTAAGAAGGTGTTGGGACAACAGGAGACTGCAACAGCTGATGTACCCCCACTAGATGATGAGGGCAACTTGGTTTTGGAACCAGAGGCCATTTTGGAGAGTAGGGAGAGGATACTGAGGAGAAGGACCATCAGGGAGTTCTTGGTGCACTAAAAGAACTTTCCGGATGAGGATGCCACCTTGGAAGGTGAGCACATATTGGAGCACCCAACTTTGAGGTTGCTTGAGGGAAAGTTTGGGAGGTGAGGACTGTCATGTCCCTTCTCAAAAACATTAGTAACAGGGTGTTACTACACCATTTTTGCACATTTTTTACTTAGGAAGAGGGCCCCACACTTCGACTTAGGGACTTAGGGGCCAAATCGGCTTTATTTGGGAGCTAGTGGAATGTGGGGGCCACCCACATGGGGAATTCGAACTAGCCATTCGATATTATTGGAGGGAAATTTAATGGATGGATGAAGGGGCCCACATGAGGCTACGAAGGCCCAAGGAGATATAATGAGAGATCAACTCTCATTTTGCTTCATCTTTTGACATTTGCAAAGAAACACACATTTGTTCACTCTGTTGTTTAGCGAGTCTACCGGTTATTTAGCCACGAGTGTCTCACATGGGAGATTCAGCTTCTACCTCGGGGGACCATTCATTCCCGCCCTAGGGAGACTTTTCTACAAGAGTTTTCAGGAGTTCCAGGGCAATGACACACATCCACAACTAACGCAGAGAAGGGACTGTGTATTTATGGGCAGCTAAGAATCACACAGAGGGAGTTTTGGACCCACAAGGATCACATAGCTTGTCAGGAGGTCAGGGAGTTGAGGTAGTAGCATTGGACAAGCATTTTCGCTGAAGCTTTCAACTAGTTGTGCCAACATTCTAGCAATTTGAACTGCTGGGCTGAGGGACAACACAGAGGCCACACAACAGATTTTCGTGGTACTTGGAAGCAGATGGGTTGGGCAAAGAGATCATCCAGGAAGTCAGGGATTAGATAGCACGAGTGAAATAAATGTTTTGGAGGAGTTTTTAGGTGGGTTTATAGGCAGTTTCCAACAAGTCGAAATTGGTGGCTAGAGCTGAGGTGAGGCTACAAGAGGGTCAAAAATTAGAATTCCAAACTAGCTAAAATCCCTTCTAGGTTTTGGCCAAGGAGTCCGGGGTTAAAGAATATAAATTTATAGGTAGTTTTGGTTCACCTTCCAGCCATTCAAACTTCAGTAGAGCAGTAGTTGTCTGGGTCATGCAGTGCAGATTGGTGCAACAACTAGGCAACCTTCAACTCAACCATTTTTCTACCTGGGTCTGGTCTTGCTTGTCCTTTGAGATAAGACCAGGTGCACCATTCCATCATCTATTGTATTTGACTTGCATAAATATAATAATATGGCTCAAAATTTCTCCATTTGCAGCTTTTATATGGGTGTTTGCTGAATATTTCATTTTTGTAATTTGATGCATGTATTATTTGCTTGTTATCACTTGTATTCCTATTTAGGATCATTACATTGTCCTTCCTTACTTAAACCAATTATTGAAAAGAAATCACTTCAAAAATACAAATGGCTATGACATACAATGAATTGAATCAAAAAATATTCACAAGAAATTGTAAAGGAAATATTATGCAATCTAAGATATTAAGAAATATGCACAACAATTACAATGCAGTGTACTTAGCTTAGAATGGGGTCCTCTATCTTTTCTTGGTAAACCTGAAGACTACCAGCTATAGTAGATCAAAAATCACATCCCACAACAATCACGACAAAAAATAGAAGGCAAGTTCTTCAAATTATATTCAGAAATAGAGAAGTCACAATAATAATAATATATGTCCAAACTTGTTTAGTTTCTATGCTTAAATAGGCTAAAAGTATAACTAAATCAACTATAATGGCTATAATAACTAATGAGAGTCCTTGTTCCACCTACTAGGGTCGAATTCATCCCTTTGTTGCACAAAATATGAGAAGTTTCCACAAAAACACAAAATTTCCCCTAAATCAAGGGATTTCGTGAGTGACTGGTGAAGTTTGACCAGTTTTGACCGGGCATGTTTTAACTCATTTGGAGTGTGCCAATAGGAGTCTATTCATCCTTGGTTCCTGTATTTCTCCAATCTATATTTAGTTTGTGCCCAGGTGCCCTGCACATACGACTTTAATGGAGCCATTACAGGAAATTTTGTTTCTACCAAAAATAATTTTTAATACCCAATTTTTTCTAAAAATCTAAAAATTAAAAGACATAATTATTTTACCTTAAAGTGAAAAAAGAGGTCAAAATATGATAAATATGATCATGATATGGTGGTAAGGGATGACAGAATGGTAGAAGGTGCATGGTGAAAAAGGTCAAAATCAGAGGCCAACATCTCCCCCTTGCTGATCTATAAGCATGTCCTCATTCTTGTCTTTGTCTTTTGGATCTCCTACCTCTGCATGCTGATCTCCCTGATGTTCTACATGTGGACCTGCCTCCTGATGTAGAAGGCTCTATTTGAGTTGCTTGTAAAAGGATGTCAATACATTCTTTCTCTCTTTCCTTTTCTTTGTAGATTGCACTCTTCACTTTCTGCTTTTCATATTTGTACTGCCATTGTTTTTTTTTTTTTTTTCTTTTAGCCACCTGTATGCCTATTTTAAATGAGGATGTTTTGTGTTTCTAATTTCTTTAGTTTCTTCTTCAACCTATTGTTTTCTTTAACAACCTTGTTATTTTTCTCCTTGTACATTTCAATTTTTTTCTTGAGATGTCTTTCCATAATTTCAGTTACCTTGAGCTTTGTGTCTAATTCCTCTATCTTTTTGACATTTTCTTATTTATGACTTTCTGATGGTTCACCATGAATCTCTTCAGAAATATCTTTTATCTTCTTTTCATGTGATGAGTAGGATGCTTATCCCTCAATCCAAGAATCTTTTTCCATCTCCCTAAGTTTTTCTTTTGCTTCTCTTTCTAACCCCTCAAAAATTTCTTGGTGTGGCTATTGAGGTATATCGAGAGGTATCTCTTCTAGAATTTCTACCTCAATGCCTCGGTCTTCCTTAGAAGATTCCTTGATCATCTTTTTCTTTGGATTCTTTGGGAAATATATGAAAGATCTCTCTTTCTCTATGCTTATGCCCTCTTGCTTTTTCTTAGATCTGGTTCTTGGGTATAATGGTGAATGCATGACATCTCTAGAAAGATGTAATTGTTCAAGTGCTTCCTTATTTCCAACTATCTCCCATTCCTTCTTAAATTCTACAAATTGATTCTTATTTAAGAAGTTTTCCCATGTCTCTCCTCTGTTTTTCAATAGATATTCAATAAGGATTTTTATTAATCCTTGATGGAAATAGCTAGTTTCCTTTCTTCTAGTTTTGTTTTTCACTCCAACCATTTTCACTAAACTTCTAGAAAATAAATAAGGGGGGTTTACTTTATAACCACCTTTTATATGCTGGATGAATTTGATATGATATAGATGTACTATGCTATATCTCCCATCACAAGTGAAGTATTTTTGAATAATAAGAACCAATTCTGCCCATGGTTCTCTCAACCATTCCCTTGGAATCCCTTTGGTTTTGTCAAATGTTAATTTCCTTTTCTTTTCTAAAAAGTAGTTCCATCAATTCTCCTTAAAATGTTTCCCTTTATGATATTATTGCCTTGTCATGTGGAGGTTTTCCGTTACACCAAAACCCGTAGGTTTTGGTAAACATTACAAGCCAGTAACTAGGATCCCCAGGGTGGAAATTACGGATTCTATAGAGGTGCGGTGATTCTTCCAACACCCCCCCTCAAACGCAACTCGGGGGAATCGAACCTGGGTCCAAGCTCTGATACCATGTGGATGTTTGCCGTTATACCAAAACCCGCAGGTTTTGGTAAACATTACAAGCCAGTAACTAGGATCCCCAGGGTGGAAATTACGGATTCTATAGAGGTGTGGTGATTCTTCCAACATGTCATTGATAGATTTGTGGCTTGAGAAAGGTATTCTAGTGTGATTGGAACAAGAATGCCTCCTACCATGGTTTTCTAATTATCATAGTTAGACACAAACATGTCTGTCACTTTTGCATTATACCCATTAAATTTCCTAAGAAACTCTAATAAGAGTGCTTGATAGAGTTTCTCTATAGTCTCCTTATTCCAATTTTTGATTTGAAATCTCGTGGGCTCAATTATTCATTCCAATTTGAAATATGGAAGGCTTTGTTTATTCTTGTTTTGGTCTTTGAAACAATTTAAACATCCCTCAACAGTGAATAACCTCATAGAAAATAAAGCCTCTGTTAAAAGAAATAAATTTTCTTGAAACCTGTGTTGAAATGATAGAGTATTTACATTATGTGGTGTAAATATCAGAGAAGAATGAAATGTTTTCTTGTATATGATTATTCAAAGAAAAACATTAAAAAAATAACACAGGTGTTTGCTTACCAAGACTTTGCAATATATTCTCAAAAATTCTGAACTGTAATGTTGATTGGCTGGACTGATATGCAAATTTTTTATCACTGTTGAATACCCACGAAAATAAGGAGAAATCTCTGAACTAAAATGTTGAAATTTAGGACTGAAATACCAATTTTGTTACTGTTGTGTACTCA
This sequence comes from Pinus taeda, assembly GCA_000404065.3. Classification (NCBI taxonomy): domain Eukaryota; kingdom Viridiplantae; phylum Streptophyta; class Pinopsida; order Pinales; family Pinaceae; genus Pinus; species Pinus taeda. Next base: position 234,435 of record APFE031306372.1, read on the forward strand.
CAAGAACAAGACTCTGTGTTTTAACACCTCAGAAATCAATTTCTGGAAAAAAATTCATGTAATCTATAGTCTTTTGATTACAACTCATTTAAAAAAAATTCCACTCACAATTTAGCTCCGTCATACACTCACAGCTTTAACACCAGCATTCATAGCTCACCATGCACTTCAAGTTCTATTTTGGAGGTCTATTCTACCAACAATGTAGCTTGGAGTCTCAGAATTGGAGTTTATGCTGCTAACTATGTAACTTGGAGTATCAGACTTGGAGTTTACAATGCCAACTACGCCACTCAAACTCAGATTTGATATCTACACTAACAACCACTTTAAATCATACTGATTGACCTGTTTCTTACTCCTAACACAACTCAATCACTAAGAACTCCATGCAATTTACGAGATTTGCATTTTGAATATTTCAACATTCAGTTATGGAGTTCTATTCAATGAAAAGTCAACGTATTTCACGGATTTTGTCGAGTTCTCTTTAACACTGCAATCTTTGTAGCCTAGAAATTTACATAGCTAATTTCTTTTAATAGATTTTATCTCTAACTTCATTATAAAATCGATTGTAGTCTTTCTGGGTTTAATTTCCTACCTTGCTTCTTAGCTGTAGTTTTGGGATTCACTTCTCCACTACCGAGCCTTCGTTTCCTTCGCTGTCCTATCCCTATGTTTGAATGGCACTGTTTTTTTGAACTGAGTATACAATGTTGAACCTTTGACTGAGTTGTATTTCTTTTATTTCCTGTAGGTGTGTTTTTCAAAAATTTGTTGGGCAGTTTCAAAAATGCAACCTTACACTTACCATATTTCCCTCGAACAGTTTTATGATTTCATTTTGGTGCATGTGTTTTGTTCTTACAGAGCCTCATTATGTTTGCATAATGACTTTGATTCCACTGAATGAGTTTTGCATGCCATTGTGCCACCTTTCTGTTTGTTTTTTGTTTTTGTTTTGTTTTTTGTTTTTTAACTTATGATGTATCATCAAGCCTACATTGTTATTGTATTCTTTGGTGATTAGAATGATATTTTCAAGGTCATTTTCAAGTAATATGTCTTATCTCCATGTACTCTACTTCCTCATGATGCAATCTTAATGATTATCCATATGTTCCTTTTAATACTTACTCTTGAAATAACTTTTGAAATGATCATTTCAAGGTCATTTCAAGACCCAAAGAAAATAGAGTATTTTTTTTTTTTAGATCATGTAAATGCATATTTATTCCATAGTTCTTCATAGCATTATAACTCCTTATTTCAAACACATCTTTGTTCTCATTTTTGTTACACTGATCCATGCTTTTTAATGTGACTTGTTTTGCAAAAAAGACTTTGTTTTGTAGGCAAATAGACATGTGACTTTTTGTAAAAATGACTTGTTTCGTAGGAAAAGAGACTTTGATTTGAATGGATGGTAGGGTAAAAGGTTTAAGAAAGGAAAAAGGTTTATGTATGTGTAGGGTATGAAGGGCTTACACTCTTATGCACCAAGGTTCTAATTAATATCTTAATTCAAGAATTTCTTTCAAAATAAAAAAGCATTAAAAATAAAATTTTAACTTACATTATTTCCCTTACTTTCCTTGGTTGTTGCTTGAAAAGAAGTGTCTTTCAAATAGCTCCTTTAGTTGTTTTGAGAGGAACTGATTTTCAAATGGCTCTTCTGTATATAGGTCCCTTTTGACAGATTTTTAACTTGAGCTTCATGCCCCTTTGTGAAGTAGAATTTCCTTATGTTCAAGTCCCTTTGTGATGTAAAATTTTCCTTATGTTCAGGTCCCTCTGTAAATACTGCAAATTCAGGTCCCTTTGTAAATACTGCAAATTCAAGTCCCTTTGTGACTTTTCATGAAGTCTCCTCTTATAGCTTTGAATGTTGAAGTTGAAGTTGAAATATCTTCATATTCCATATTGAGTATCTATATGTTTGAATGTCTTCATGTTGAGATAAGAAGGATAACAATGCTTGAAATGAAAATGATAACAAGGCATTTTAGTAATGAAACCGATGCCTTTGTTTCCCCCTTGCTTATTCTAAGACTTGTCCCCAAGTCTTTGAACTGGATGATTCCTTTTTCAAAGAATGAGATGATATATTTTATTTTCAGAATAAAATAGAGAATCTATATGAAATAATGAAATCAGCTAGAACCAATTTTTTTAGAATTCATATTAGCCAATTATCTTGGTTTTCCAATATGAATTCAGGTTTGTATTGTGTCGGGAACTTGGATTTTCACAACCAAACCTCTTTATTATTTTTGACCTTTTTTTTTTTCCTGGATGGAGGTAAGGTATAATGGAGTAGGGAAGTATGGAAAGCTTATGAAAGTAAGATAGGTTGAAGTCATGATCTAGTAGTAGATGGATAGATAGATAGATAATAGGCCTAGACTTCAACATGCATGATCGCGAAGTTTAACATACAATATGGATAATGGATGATATCATGAACAATATAGCTTATGAAATTATTCTTTGGAAATGGATGTGACTTTTAATGGTATAGAATTTGACTTCTTCTTCTGGTTGGCTTCATGTCTTTTGCCTTGATCTCAATCCATCTTGTAGGTTTGTTGGTGTTGCTGGTCAGCATTTGAAAGCAAGTTTCATGAGTTTTGAGTTTCATTGGATGAACTCAACATCATGTGAATTCCACTTTTATTTGACTTTAATATTTTCATTTCATATTCTCATATATGAATTTTTAAAGATTGACTTGAAAAGTTGTTCATCCATGGAGTTCACCTTTTAAATCTTCCGAGACCTGCATAAATATAACACTTGCCTGTAATACAATATTAGATGATGGAGGAAGAGAGGTGTACAATCTCTCTTCTTCCAAGAAATATGTAAAATAATTACAAGCAATTCTTTAAAAACAAGTCCAAAGACGATATACAAAGAAAATGCACTTGTTTACCCTTTGAGGAATGGTGACCAACTTATACCTCCTAATGATATTTTGTTCACAAAATATTTGTTTAATGTCCAATTAGAGTGATTACAAAGCCAAGTTGAAGTTAATTAATATGGTTACTTCCAGTATAAACATGTTTTCAAAATTATATGTTAAAAATGATGAGAAGTACCATGTTTGATAGAGCTTCTTGTGAATTTTTGACTAGACCAATAGTCACTATTTGGAGTGTAACTTTTTTTGTTAAAGATAGGATAGATGGCATTCTACTTGGAGATTAAAGTATATTCATTTTTGTATATGCTGTAGAAACAAGTTTTTTAAAATCCTTAGGTTTGATATCACAAAATTGTTGATGGACAAACCTAACAGGCAGAGTTTGACTATGCGGATTTTAAGACATGCAGTCACTAAACGTGGCATAACTTTTTCACCTGGACTTAAAAGTAGATGATTCAAATTGTGTCATAAACTAGACTTGAATATATATATATATATATATATATATAATATATATATATATATATATATATATAATTTAGAAATATGTTTTTAAAATAAGATTATTTGGTATGTGAAATATTCCAATGAACAATAAAGGCCTAAAATTGTCACCATGCAGATTTTTCGACAAACAATTAGTATTTTGAGAATAACTTTTTCATATGATGTCAGATTGAGGTGATTCAAATTGATTTGGAAACTAGATTCAAAGGGATATATTCCCTATATAGATTGTGTAAATTTTTTTCCATAAGACCCTTTGAATCAATTTTGTACTAACTATGTCCTCAAAATTTCACTTGAGACCTAGTATTTATTTTGATCATATTTTTTTTTGATTTGTGATCCAAATTGAAAAATTCAAAATGGGTTTAAAAACTAGATTTCAAGCGATTATTTGTTTAAAAACATGCTTTGAAAATGATCCTATATGGTTACCCAAAATAGGATTGTTCTTACTGCATTTTGCCATAAAAATCCTTCCAAATGAGTATTGAACAATGATTTGAAGAATTATTCATGAGAGTTTGGAACAAAAGCCTTATTGTGAACTCATTTTACATATTTATTATATTCTATCCTATTCTATTGTAGAAAAATAAATTATTGTATTAATTATAAGAGAATTTCTAATGCATCCATTTGTGTAACAAGATCATAACTAGACTCATATCTAAGTTTGAAAAATATACCTTAGTGAATGCTTGGACATGAAAAGTTAGTTGATCATAAAGATTTGATGCTAAGGAATGTTGAAAAATGGAGTGGTGTTGTGGCCTAATAACTAGTTGAAACCAAGTTTGAGTGTGATATTTAAGCCTTTGATTCTCCTCATTTGTCATAGCACAAAGTTCTTGTTGTGGAACTTGTTCAAAATCATGAATACACAAGGGATCTAGTGATACATATGCTAGATATTCTTCAATTTCCTAATATATTGTTTGAAATTCATCGCATATGATCCATAACTCATTGATCTCCTTACAAAGATAACTAGAATAAGCTTCTAGGTTCTCTTCTTGTGGATCCTCTTCTTAGATGGTTTGTTTCTCTTCTATCTTTTGAAATGAAGATTCATCCCTAGTGACCATTCTAAATTGTGGACAATGATTTAAGAAGATCCCTGTGGTGGCATACCCTCCTCTAAATGACTTCTTTAACATAATGTTTTATAGATCTTGTTTTGCAAATGGATTTTGTAGTTAGTTTTTGTTAGTGGTTGGGGGTTTTGTTTTGGGGGCCTACCTTCCTAATTTCTATGTCTAAGCATGAATAACCATAAAGAAAAGTGTTTTTGTTTTTGTTTTTATTATTATATGTTCTAAAAAAAATCTTCCTAACCAACTCTATTTAAGAGTGCTTCCCTGACAATGATGCCAAAAATGTCAGTCTAATTTATGGAGTTGAATTAAAGCATTTGTTTTAATATCAATCCGGGCTAGTAAACTTAGAAGCACACCAAGGTATACATAACTTAGATTTAACTAATGTATGAAGTAGTTGCTTAGATGAAAATAATGGAACTGCATATTACAAATGTAAGTTAGTGATTGTAAAGAAAGCATTGAAATTCTGATCTAAAAGCAAATATGCAAAGATTTTATGTGGAGTATAGCCAACAAGGAAGAGGCTCTAAATTAGAGGTCTTGGTTGTCCTTCCTCATCATTCCTATTCCAATCAAAACCAATTCCACCACAAAGCATAGCACAATTTAATTAAGAAAGTAGTAAAGATTAAATGCATAAACACAATTTCCAATTCAATTCTTAGCTCATAAAGAATAAGATCTAACTTAGATGCCTGGGTTGTCCTTCCTTACTTCAACCAATTACTGAAAGGAAATCACTTCAAAAATATAAATGGCTATGACATACAATGAATTGACTTAGAAAATATTCACAAGAAATTGTAAAGGAAATATTCCGCAATATAAGATATTAACAATTATGCACAACAATTACAATGCAATGTACTTAGCTTAGAATGGGGGCCCTCCATCTTTGCCTGGTACACCTGAATACTACCAGCTATAAGTAATCATCAATTACAATCCTACAACAACATCACAACAAGAAATAGAAGGCAAGTTCTTCAAATTATATTCAGAAATGGAGAAGTTATAATAATAATAATAATAATAATAATAATATGTGTTCATAGTTGTTTAGTTGTTGTGCTTAAATAGGCTAAAAGTATAACTAAATCAACTATAATGGTTTTAACAACTAATGAGAGTCCTATCCCACCTACTAGGGTCGAATTCATCCATTTCTTGCACAAAATATGAGAAGTTTCCACAAAATCACAAAACTTCCCCTAAATCAGGGGATTTCCTGAGTGACTGGTCAAGTTTGACTAGTTTTGACCAGGCCTATTCTGATTCATTTGGAGTGTGCCAATAGGATTCTGTTCATCCTTGGTTCTTGTACTTCTCAAATCTATCTTCAATTTGTGCCCAGATGTCCTGCACATACGACTTCAATGGAGCCATTATGGGAAATTCTATTTTTGCCAAAAATAATTTTTAATACCCAATTTCTACTCAAAATTCTAAAAATTAAAAGACATAATTATTTTACCTTGTGCAAAAAGAGGTCAAAATATGATAAATATGATCATGATATGGTGGCAAGGGATGATAGAATGGTGGAATGTGCATGGTGAAAAAGGTCAAAAAGGGGCCAACAACACTCTGCATGGAGATCACTAAAAAATATTCATAGAAAAACAAAACCACCCAAAAAATATATTCATAGTAATACTGTTATGAAACCAACTCACAAAAATATAGAAAAGATAGATCAATGCCTTAGAATTCAGCCTCTTCGAAGGGGCAACCTCCTTTACATTACACAAATGAATGATTCTTTGATGATTCAAATGAAAAAAACTCCTTTCTCTATATAGGAGTCTAAGGAGTCACAATATAACCCAGCCATCCTAACAATAATAATATAAAGGCATAAAAATAACAATAGAGGGATTCTATGTGGCACAGTAATAACAATATGGGGACAATAGGGGCACAACAATATTAATAATGGATACAACTAGAATAGTAATGGGGTAATCACTAGTATTAAAGGGACCTAACATGCCCCTCTCCTTCAAAAAAGTGTTGTCCTCAACGCTTGAGTAGTTATGGATGCTTCTGTATAAAATTCTCATCCTCCCATGTGGAATCTTTAGCAGATAAGTTCTTCCACTTGACAAGATACTCCGAAATTGATCGATTTCGTAGCTGTCGAGTTCTTGTTTCTGTGACTGCTTCTGCTTCCAATATAATTTTTCCTTCCTCATCAAGCTCTGGCAATATTGTTTGAACTGGGAGCTTATCACCTATAATGTTCTTTAAACATGAAACATGGAAAACTCTGTGCAATCGAGAAGCTGCAGGAAGCTCCAATTTGTATGCCATAGTACCAATCTTTTGCAACACCTTGTACAAACCATAATACTTTGGTGATAATTTATTATCCTTCTTAGCTTGCTTGAGGGACATTTTCTTATATGGTTTTAGCCGTAGGAATACCCAACCACCTACATCAAAACTTGTTCCGCTGCGATGTTGATCTACCTGTTGTTTCATTCTATTTTGTGCCAACACGAGGTTATGCTTTAAGAGTTGGAGGACTTGTTGTTGATGTTCGATGTGATGTTCCACTGCTTGAGCCTTAGAATTTTCTCTTAAATATGATGTGATGGATCGTGGTTGATATGCATAAAGTGCCATAAATGGGGTCATTTTTGTTGCTATATGGAAGGAAGTGTTATACCACCATTCAGCCAGAGGCAACCATTTGACCCATTGTGTCTGTTTATCAGATACAAAGCAACGAAGATATCCTTCCAAATAGTTGTTTACTATCTCAGTTTGCCCATCAGATTGAGGATGATAAGATGAGCTATGAGCTAACTGCGTACCAAGACAAGAAAATAATTCTGTCCAAAAATTTCCAGTGAAAATGGGATCTCTGTCACTTACAATAATCTTTGAGTTTCCATGTAGGTTTTGAATTGTTTCCATAAATGCACTAAAACCTATACTGGCTTTAAATGGATGTGATAATGCACAAAAGTGTGCATACTTGGTAAGTCTGTCAACTACCACCATCATGACACTCTTTCCCTCATACTAGGGTAAACCTGTGATAAAATCCATTGAAACCTCCTCCCAACGTTGGCATGGAATGGATAAAGGTTGTAATAGACCCGGTGTCTTAGTTGTTTCAACTTTATTTTGTTGGCAAACCAAACATTCCGCCACAAAATTTTGAATATCTGATTTAAAGCCCTCCCAAAAAAATTCCTTCTTAACCCTGTGGTAGGTTTTTAGAAATCCCGAGTGCCCTCGTAAGGGAGAAGTGCTCAATTCCGATCTTTGTACCATAACAAATCATTTTTCCAGCTAAATGTATCTGACGTACTGGAATCTTGTTGTAATTTTCGAATAAGTGCCCACACTTCTTCGTCATTCTTCCATTCTTCCCTTGCTTCATTTATCCAATCTGTTTGGATAATAGAAATGGCACACAACAATGCTTCCACATCCTCATCCTTTCTTGAGAGTGCATCTGCCACCGCATTTTGCTTCCCTTTTTTGTAGATTATTTCAAAGTCATAACCCAACATCTTTGTGACCCACTTTTGTTGCTCTTCAGAGGATAATCTTTGTTCTAAAAAGTATTTAAGGCTATCTGATCCGTTTTTACCTTGAAGTGTCTTCCCATTAGATAGGGTCGCCATTTCTTAAGTGCATGGAGTATTGCCAACATTTCCTTCTCATAAATAGCTTTGTGTAAAAACTTTCCCTTGATTGGATGAACTTTCAAAAGTATGGGTCTTTCATCTTTGCATTAGAAACAAGCACCAATTCCATTATCCTTGAAGCATCACATTCCACAATAAGGATTTTGTGAAGTCCAGCGTAGTTAAGAACGGTTGCTTGGCAACATTGCCTC
>APFE031306372.1:245030-263284 GCA_000404065.3 Pinus taeda
TCCCAAAGGCGAACATCATGTTGGATATTATCCTTTAAAGTCCCTATGAACACATCAATCCTATGCTCCTATGGAATTCTTTTACCCTTATGTTCAATTTTTGGAACTCCTTAATGTGCTCCATTATTGAACCCTTTTGTTTGAGACTTATCAATTGGCAAAAAAAAGGTTTCTTTTTGTATCCTTGTAGTGTGCTATCAATTCTTCCATAAAAGTTTCCCAAGTGATAATTTGTTTACGAGAGAAAAGCCATTGATACCATACAAATTGATTTGGTTCCAAATATAAAGTTGCAATACATACCTTTTGTGTGTTTTTGCACATTATTGAGATCGAAAAATTTCTCCATCTGTAATATCCATGCTACGGGATCCTTGCCATCAAAATTCCTCATATCGAGTTTTGGAATATGGTGGGTCTTTGATCCAACATTAGAGTCTATGGAATCATGATTAACATTTCTTTTGTTCTCATCATGAATTTCCTTTACTACCCTTTCACCCTTACTGACCCTTTCTTGTAGCAACTTATTCATATTTATCTTCAGTTCTTCCATGTCTGTCTTCAAATCTATCTTCACATCATCCATCTTAGCTTCCACATCATTCATATTAACTTCGACATCATTCCTCTTAGCTTCTACACCTTTCTTTAAACAATCCATCTTAGATTCTATTCCTTTTTGTGCAAGTGACACTTGTTGCACTTGGTCTCATAATTTTGATATATCATGTTGCATTTCTTCCTCTTCTTCATGAGTCGTGCTAGAACTTTTAGGTCACCTACTAGGTGTTCGCATTTTCTTTATTCAGGGCATCAATTACTGATAATAATGCTTCACTATGCCCTTTGAATTCCTTCAAAATAATTTTTCAAACCAAGCTTAAGCAAACATTTAGAAAAATATAAACACATTTTTTCACTTTGTAGGAGCTCGATATTGCCTCTGATGTATCTCTGTAATTTCGGATCATCCAGTTCTGAAATTGTGATTTGCAGTAGCCCTCTGTGTCCTATTTCCAATGCCACCAGTATGACCCCAATTGGATTCTCCAATGAAGAGTTATGTCAAATCTCCCACAGTGACGTGAATATAGACTAATTTAGTAGATCGAACTTGTACGACATGCCAAGCGTCCCTTTTTTGACCTTTGGCCCTAAAAAATATATACAAGAAACTACAGTCCATCCTCTTTCTGTACCTACTTACGTAATTTCAATCCGATGCTCAGAGAGAAAGTTATGACGATTTTCCCCAGGTCACCTGTTTTGAATGTAATTAAGGATTTTGCAAAAGGACCAACTTCCTCAGTTCATATCTCCGAAAATATAGCGCGAAAAGCTTTGAAATTCGGACCTGAGATTTAGTACGATGTCGTATCAAATGGGTTTTTTATTTAGCTTCTGAAACATCGCAGAAAATGTTTTATAGCGAAAATGCCATGATGGCCTGTTTGGAGCAGCGAAACCCTAGAATCCAAAGCTCCGATACCAAATGTTATGAAACCAGCTCAAGAAAAGATAGAAAAGAGAGATAAACGCCTTAGAATTCAGCCTTTTCGAGGGGGAAACCTCCTTTACATTATATAAATTAACAATTCTTGGATGATTCAAATGATAAAACCTCCTATCTATATATAGGAGTCTAAGGAGTCACAATATAACCTAGCCGACCTAACAATAATAATATAAAGTCACAAAAATAACAATAGAGCGATTCTGTGGGGCACAATAATAACAATATGGGGACAATAGGGGCACAAAAATATTAATAAGGGGTACAACTACAATAGTAATGGGGTAATCACTAGTATTATAGGGACCCAACAGTCAGTGCATGATTTAATGCATCAAAAGCTTTATCAGTAAGATCATCCTAGAAAAATGGAATATGATTTTTCAATATTCGAGTAAAACCCTGTGTTAGTTCAACATAAAACCCTGTGTTAGTTCAACATAATTGTGGATGAATCTACGCAAAATTTTTTCTTTCCCTTGCAAACTTTGGAGTTGAGTCAGGCTAGAGGGAGAAGACTAATTCAGAATTGCCTCTACCTTGAGAGGATCAACACGAATACCTTCCTTTGAAATGATGAAACCTAGAAGGTGACCAGATTTCACACAAAAAACGCATTTGTGTGGATTCAAGAAAATATTGTAATGCCTACACCTAATGAAAATAATTTTTAAGTGCATTGGGTGATCCTACCGTTTCATGGAATGAGCTGGGAGGTCATCTAAATAAGGTTGAACAATATGCTTGATATCGTGGAATGCGTAAGGCATTGCTCATTCAAAATTTGCGCCAACATTTTTTAGGCCAAATGGGATTTTGTGATAAGAAAATTCCCCCATGGACATATAATGTGGTTTTATATTGGTCGACGGGGAGTATTTTTATCTGATTGTAGCCAGAAAATCCATCCATAAAGGAAAAACTTTCATTTCTAGCACAGTTGTCGATAATTTGGCCGATATATGGAGTTGGATAATTGTCCTCGAGACAAGATTTATTGATATCTCGGTAATCAATACACACTCGAATGGTTCTTGCTTTTTATTAACAAGCACAATATTTGATACCCAATCGGTTAATGGAACAGGGTAAATGAATCCCGCTTTTAGTAATTTCTCAACCTCAGTTTTGATAGCAACAACTTTTCGCGGATGTATAGGACGTAGTCATTGTCTAATTGGCTTAGCATCTAAATAAGTTTTTATTTCATGTACAACAATGCTAGGGTCGATTCCTGGCATCTCTTCATAAGACCAAGCAAAAATGTCATGAAATTCCTGAAATAGGGCTTTGTAAGTTGAAATCTCATTTAACAACCAAGAGGCTCCTATATGAATATTTTCAATTATTACGGGTTTTATTGAGATATCAATAGGTACTTTTTCTGATATGTTCCCTAAATTTTGTTCAAAACTAGAAGAAAGGGTAGATATTTGATTTTGAGGATCGCTAAGGGTCTCAGACGAAAATAATGATGAAAATTTATTCTCAATTTGATCCAGGTGGATGTTGGTGGCCACCCACCTAGCCCATTTGGACCCTCGCAACTGTCTCTTTCAGTTTTTCAGTTTCCGTAATTTTAGCACAATTTACTATTTTTAGCAGTTTTTTCGGGTCCTGAACTTCCAGAGTCATTTTGAGGCCCTAAATGACGTTTTTGGGAAATCTAGGGGCAACATGGGTCCATGGACCGATGTTGCCCTTCCAAAAGTGATAGCTCTCGGATAGATCTTTCTAATGAGCTATCATACACGTCAAACGGAGATCGTATGCCAAAGTTACGACCCCAGGAAATTGATGTACCAATTTACCCAAACGAGGCCCACAATTTGGCATTTCATCTTCTAGGTTGGTTTGGATGGGAAGGGTTTCCAATTGTTCTCACAAAAAAGGCCTTCGAGCCTCCATTGTAACACAGTTTAGAGGCATGTAAACCGCCACATCTCTTCTCAAAGAAATAAGCTGCCATCACCCTAGCTAATATATTACTAATTAACTCGTTGTGCATATTTCAGATTTTCCATTATGAAATGAAGTATTATTCCACGCATCTTTGTGTATATGTTTACTCTGTATGTTTGTTCGTTCCTATTTAAATCTGGATCAGTGGTATTAGAGCGGTCTGCTTTTTCTCTGTTTTTCTTTGCATGTCCCCAACGAGGTCGGGATATAAGGAGTTAGGGCTTGAACTGGTCGAACCTTTCCAAGACCAGCCTCGCAAATCACGACGGGCTCCCATGGCAGATGAGAAGAAAGACGAGGGGGCAAGAGATCCTATCAAAATCTTGCTCGAAGAAGCCCTCGAGCGACAACAGAATGCGATGATGGATAGCTTTGCCCAAATCCTCCAGCAGCTACCCAGAAGTGGCGCATCGGCTTCCAGCAGTTACTCTGGAAACGCCACGCCCTTTAAGGTACAAGTTAATTTTGAAATCCCCATATTTGAGGGTCAGATAGACGCAGATGCTGTAGATAAATGGTTAAATCTGTTAGAGGGTTATTTTTCTATTCATGAATTTTCGAGTCGGGAAAAGATTGTTTTCGCTCTTCTCAAAGCAGCCCCCCACGTCAAGAACTGGTGGGAAACCTACTGCGAGCAGAAGGATGAAAGCACAGGCTCACTATTTTTAACCACACCCACTTGGGATTCATTCTGGGATGCCATCAAAGAGCAGTACTACCCTGTCAAAAGCTACGAGGACAAATCCATCAAATGGACCACACTGCGGCAGGGACGAGACCAAGATGTGCCGGAATTCACAAACATTTTTCATACCCTTCGCATACAGTTGGGTATCAAAGAGTCTGAGCTGCATCTGGTACTTAAATACCATGGCTACCTACACAGATACATCTAGGAAGAGGTGGAGTTCTTGAAAATCCCCTCACTCGGCACATCATATCGATATGATGTCAAAATCGAGAAAAAGTTCAAACATAAGAAGTGAGACTTTGGATTTGAAATCTGAATCCCAAAGGACAAAGCCAAGACAGGGTGACCCAAGACAACCCTTCGAAGCCGCAAGAAGAGAACAACACCATGAAGCCGAAGAAGGACACAGGAAAGTGGTGTGAGTTCCACAAGAGTCCCACTCATAACACAAGTGAGTGACGGACCAAGCAGTCGTTGATGGATGAGTTGAAGGCTTCCTAATCAGATGCATGTTCTGACCCTAAGCCAGAACCTGACAAGGGGAATGGAAAGGGAAAGCAGATCATTGATGCCGAGCCAACACCACTATTGCCACCACCAAGATCCAGAAGAATGAGCCAGAAGACCCAGAGGAGGGGGAGTGCCTTTTCCACTCACAAATGTGGGTGAAGGGTTCACCGCTGCAATTCATTATGGACAGTGGGAGCCAGAAGAACCTCATTTCAGGAGAGGTCGTGAAGCGGTTGAGCCTACCGACTACACCACACCCACAGTCGTACAATATTAGGTGGCTTCATGAAGGACGAGATCTCAAAGTTCACCAACAGTGTCGCCTTCCCTACAGCATCAAGCCCTTCATAGATGAGGTATTGTGTGATGTTACACCTCTGGATGTTTGCGATGTACTATTAGGCCAGCCATACTTGTGGAAGCGACATGTTGTGTATGAGTCAAGGCCTCGTGTTGACATTATTTCTATGGATGATTCATTATACAGGATACCGGAGGTAGCCCCACCTACCGCCACCTCTTTGATCACTGCTAAGAAAGGTAGCAAGCTCATCTCCCATACCAGGAAATTCATCTGTATGGTTCGCTCCCAAAGTAAGGGGAAGATCGTTGCTACATCCATGACCCCTGCAAAGGGTTCCTCGACGCAACAGCAGTAGTAGAGGGATACAATCATGACAGAACACAGGAAAAACTTATCCTCACCCACAGGGGTACCACACAAGTTTCAGGTGGGTGACAAAGTTTGGTTACATCTGCAGAGAGAACGCCTTACCAAAACCCATCAGAAACTCAGACCACTTCGACATGGTCCTTACACCAGTAACAAGGCTACAGGAAACAATGGTTTGGAGCACATCATTCCTTCACTCCTTCGCCTACACCAAGTGTTCAATGTGGACCATCGTCGACCATGCTTCCCACCATTACTGTACACATCAGAGATTGCAGGACAAGTTCAGCAGATGGATGAACTCAACGCAATGGGGAACATTTCTTCCTAAGGGGGGAGGAATGATCTAGGTGGATGTTGGTGGCCACTCACCTAGCCCATTTGGACCCCTGCAACTATCTCTTTCAGTTTTTTAGTTTCCGTAATTGTAGCACAATTTACTATTTTTAGCAGTTTTTCGGGTCCTGAACATCCGGAGTCGTTTTGATGCCCTAAATGACGTTTTTTGGGAAATCTGGAGGCAACATGGGTCCATGGACTAATGTTTCCCTTCCCAAAGTGATAGTACTCGGATAGATCTTTTTAACGAGCTATTGTACGCATCAAACGAAGATCGTATGTCAAAGTTACGACCTCGGGAAATTGATGTACCAATTTACCCAAACGGGGCCCACAATTTGGTGTTTCATCTTCTAGGGTTAGATTTTGGGATGTGAAGGGTTTTCCATTGTTTCTCAACAATAAATAGCCCTTTGAGCCTCATTGTAACATAGTTCAGAGGCATGTAGCTGCCACATCTCTTCTCAGAGATAAGCTGTCATCGCCCTAGTTCGTTTATTTCCTTTTCTGGTTGTAAGCATATTTCAGTATTTTCCATTAATGAAATGAAGTATTATTTCCACTACATCTTTGTGTATATGGTTATCTCTGTATTTTGTTGCATTCCTGTTTAAATCCGGATCACAATTTTATCAAAAGATAGTAACAAAGTTGAACGATGATGAGTATCGTTCCATGACATTTCATCCAAGGTCATAACTTCGATAATCCCTTCATCCATTAAAAAAATATTTGTTAAAAGGATCTCACATAGATATTGGTTCCAAGCATGACAAATGAGAATATGCATCAATGATCATATTCATTTGATCATCATCAGATGTTTATGGGTTGGAGAAAGACTGAATGACCTCATAGGCTAACTCAAAAGCAGTACGAGGCATTTCATCACCATATAAGATCAATTTTTATTCTGACGGTACTTTCCATGGATCTCCCATTTTGAAAGTACTTGATGTAATCATGTTTATCTATGCTTCATTATGAAGGAGAACAGGTGGAGGAAACATGAAAGTTCCCATCAAAGATGAGTCTTTGAGCAGGCCAACACCAACTTCTTCATATGGAATGGTCGATTTTCCAACAAATGGGATACTGCTGGTAGAATTAGGGTCAGAGGTATAGTAGGATAATTGATCTACTTTCATAATTCTTCCTTTTTGAAGAAACATAATCATCCTAAGAGATGTCTAGACTAATGCCGCCATGGCATAATTCTAGCTTTGACTAAGCAAAAGATTATAATCAAGTTGAGCATCAACAACCTCAACGTCTATTGCAACTATTTTCCCTCTAACTAGATTGGAAAATAGTTTAAAAGTCCATATGGATGAAAACCTCTTTCATTGAAGGCTTTCAAAGTCATGGGAGATTGATTGATTTTTGGAGAACCTAAATCTTTCCAACAAGAAATGGACATAATACATGTCGACACTCCGTTAACTAATGTTCGAAAAAATTGTTGAGTTTTGATGTGAAGTGGTATCTGGAAAGCCAATTGGTGTGGGAGATGCAGGACATGATTCTCAAGATAAAAAACAACCTAATGGGAGTCTTGAGGATCTATAGCTCCTATGGTTGATAATAATAATTTCCTTTGAGCTGGACAAGTTTGCAGCACTTCAAGGGCAGACATGGCTAAAGGTGACATAGCCAGATCTTTGACGATGCTATAATTTTGGGAAGCCCTTGCATGAGGATTAAAGGTTGACTTACGAAGCATACCCTTAGGAGGCAGATGGATTACCATATCAGGATTTGGTTTTTCAATGTGTAATGATTCAGAAGAAGGAGGAGTAGACACAAAAGTTTGACTAGATGAATTAGAGTCATCTCCATCTTCAACAGGACTCTTTGATGCATAATCTTTCGATCTCATTGCTAGCATAACTCTGGAAGACATCATCATGATATTTGCTGATGGGGATAAGGAGGATTGGTCGTGAGAGACCATTTTAATACCTTGAGGAAAAGAATCCTTCAAAACAGTGGGTGTGGGTGAAATTTTCACGAATTTGGAAACTTCGGCCCAATGAGGGCACTCCTCAGTGTAATGATCTTCCTCACAAATCAAGCAAGGATATTTAGGTTTCCTCTTTTCGTCAGATGGTTCATTCTTGGCTGATTTCTCCTTAGAGCGGTCGCCTTGTTTAGTTTTTCCTTTTCCATTTTTCTTATTTCTGGATAATGTACCCTTGCCAGTAGATGAATCTACAATGTTGATTTTGGAAGTAATTCTAGGAGAAGGATCTTCGTCAGGTGAATCAGATAGAGTCAAAACTTGAACATTCTTAAATTTTTTCTTTTTGTTCTTAGTTTTTTGGCTCACAAAACCATTCATGCCATCAACAACATGTGATCTTGGAAGAGGTGGATTATTTGGAGTAGATCGGGGTAAATTTGGGATCTTTTCATACAAAGTACCAGACTGAGTATAAACAAGATCGAGATAATGACTATGGGAAATTATCTGCTCTTTAGTTACAACACCCCCTTTGGCTACATCTTCAGTTATCACTGGTAATAGTGACTTTATAAACCATTCATCCAAAATCTGGTCTATAATGTAAACTTTAACTAGGCGACATCTTCGTCTCCATTCGTGAATGTGATCTGAGATATGGGTAGACATTGACTACTTTAAAGAAGTCAAAAGTTCAGTTCCATTGTCATACCAAATGGGTAATTGAAAATGGGTCAAAAATGTTGTAGCAAGGGCATTGAATGTGTTGAAAGAAGCACATGGCAATTATACATACCATTTGGTTGCTGAACTGATTAGGGTTCATTGGAAAATTCGTAATCTAACATAATAGTCATTTAATGAGTTGGACGCACACCACAGATGGTAGGTCATGACATGGTTGGAAGGATCTTCACCCGACTTACCTTCAAACTTAGGAATGTTAGGAATAGCCGACTAATAGGGTAAATAAAGAAGTGGATCATTAGTTAATTGAGAGAGGTCAGGAAAATCCAAAGTCGCAATGAAAGGAAACTAGCGATTGGGGTCTTACAATGGATATTGATAAACATGAGGGGTGAGTCTCGTACTAGGAGGAGGATACCCAGGATATCCTGGGATAGCCTGGGCAGTTGGGATCTGCATACCTCCTGGGTACGGTTGATTTTGGGAGGCGAGATTCTGACCCATTTGACCTTGAAAAAACTGTCCTTGAAAGGGTTGGCTTTGCAAGGGTTGACCTTGGAGAAATTGAGTTTGAAAAGGTGTAGATTGAACAAACTGACTCTGTGGTAAACCTTGGAAAGATATCCCTTGAAAAGGTACTTGGATATATGGAACATTAGGCTGAACAATAGGTATTTGAGGTGCTGATGGAATCATAGGAATGGATTGAACACTAGATGCCTAAGGTAAAGACTAAATAAGAGGTTGCATAATAACTCGTGTTGTAAGCGAGACAATTATTTGTGATACTCCTGGAATGGGAGTTCTAGGAGAACTTCAACCTGGGTTCTGAATAGATGTTACGATAGCAAACTACCCTACGGTTTGATGGGTACTTTGGGCAGACTGTTGAAGCGATTGTTGGGCAAGTGTCGATGAGGTAGCTTGGATGGTTGGTTGGAATTGAGAAGACATACCTTGAAAAGGAAGTTCCTGCATAGGTTGGCCAGGTTGATACAAAGGCACCTGAGAAGCAACATGAATTGAATGTTGAGAAGGGTTCCAGCTTGTATTCAATCCAGGGTAAGGCATTCTATAGGCAGGTTGAGGCATAGTACGCTAACCAAAACCGGTTTGAGACATTTGAGCATAGTTAAAGTAGTTTCTAGTGGGGGTTTCCCCCAAATGTAGGGTAAGGTCCACCAAAAGGTTGTCCTCTAGTTGAACGATACGATGGTTTCCCCCCAGGTGGATAATAACCACCTGTTGGGTTAGCTTGTGGATTACCAACATTACCAGAAATCATATTAATGGCTTATTCAGATGCCAAACCTTCATTGGTAGGGTTAATTACACTAGTGGACATGTTTGAAGATGAGTTCGAGGAAGAAGCTCCTGAATAAGCTCCTACGAGAGAGTCATATCCAGGTGGTAAAAAACCACCATACAATGTGGACTCCGGGGAAGTGGAATACATGGATGTATCTGTCACAAAACTTCTAGGAATAATTGTGGACTAGTCAAAACCAGGTACGGTAGAATAAGGAGTCATTTAACGTGGAATACCTTGCCTTAAAAAGTTCAAGGGTGTAAAATACCAAGGGTTAGTGTGAAGAGATCAAAACAAAAGTTCTAAGATAGCTACAGGTTCACTGGTAGAAACTAGAGGTTCTTCTTCTTCGTCCGAAACAAGTTCTTCAATGGCAATATGACCAGGAGGAAGCTTACCAGTAATGATAAGTTTCATATGCGATGAATGAGGAGGATCCAGAATATGTGCTGTAGTAGATGCATGAATTTTAGGCTCAGAAATATCAGACTCAGGTTCGTCAATATCTAGTTCGGAAACTGGGTTTCAATCGGAAGATTCTTCGGTATCTGATTTAGTTTGAATGATCTTAGTAATGTGCAAATCAATTGAAGCTGAGTGTGATGTTAAATTCTGAGTTTGATTAAATTCAGTTTCTGTTACTTCAATGCCCGAAATAGTAGATGTTATAGGTTAATTAACTTCAGTTCCTCTTACATCAGAATCTATAATAGTATAAGTTTCAGTTTCTGCTACAGTTCCAGTTTTAGATGATTTAGATTTTTCTTCTTTAACCTTTTCTGGTTGACTTGGTGTATACTCAGGGGGATCCCCGAGTATCCTACGTGATTTTTTTAGTAGTTCTGCCACAATTTCTTTTTTTAATTATTAATCACACAATATCTAATTACATCTAAAGTCTCTAAAAAGTAAAAAAAAAAAACACAGAAAGTAACATGTGCTAAAAATCCAGGAGTTCAAACCACACAAACTTACTCTTCATAGAGATCAATATATACTAGTTGGTGATGAAAATCAACATTGAAGAGATCAAGGTGAAATTTTTTATAGAAAAAGAGTATTTGGACTAGTTACCTTGACAACCTGCTTAATGAAATAGTCTGGTGCAAGTAACTATGCTGTAAACCATCCTAAGAAAAGATTACCCTCTAGAGAGTCCAAGTGAGTCTAGCCAATGTTTGTTCCAGGTACATCATGACCCTCCCTCTACCATCACCTTAGGTAGGGCCCAAAGATTATAGTCACTATGTTCACCAAATACAATAATTTTAGCTGGGGGGTCAGTCGTAGATCAGACGTACACACAAGGGCATAGTAACAAGCTAAATCCCCTTGAAGGCTCCTCCACATGATCAATTGGAGGTTTACTTTCAAGTGACCCCAAGTACCTTTCGGCACTGTTGTAATATGTGTAAATCAGTGTATCTAGGCCAATGAAGTGGGTTATTTACTTCACCAGATTCGACATGACCTCGTGCTTAACTCATGTCTCAGAAGAGCTTCCCAGAGCAAAACAGAAATACTTGGATTTTCTCTCCCTAACTCAAGATTCTATTGTCTCTTTGTAGCTTTGGAAAGTTTACTTCCTTCCTTATTCCAAATCCCTACACTTAGGCTAATGTAGGTGAAAGAGCCCTAAAAATATATAAATTCTAAGTGAATTTTAATTAGCATTGTATTATTAAGGTGTTCTTTTACTCAATGGGTGTTGGAGGTGAAACTTATGATGTTGTGACACGACTCGAAATCTTAATGCACTCAAAAATGCAAAAGAAACTTTCAATTTCAATGAAATTGTATTTAGAAAGAAAGAGTTTTCTTTGATTTGTGAGAAATAAAATGCAACAACTCACAACTTTTCACTTTTCTCAAAACAACCAATTACAATATTTTGTAATGAAAAATGCAGTCAACAAACTAATTTCTAGATTTTCCTAATTATCAAAATAAACTAAAAAACTCTTTTCTTCTAATCACTTGAAACTTTCAAGTGCATAGAAATTAATCAACAAGATGGAGAAACGACACATTGTCCTATGAATGCTTTGATTTGATGATAATAACAGTACAATGGGCAAATTTTTTTCCAAGATGAAAGCAACAACTTATTTTATCGAGCAAAAATAACTATGATTTTTTCACAAAAGAAAAAGGTCTTCAGAAATCCTAACTTGTAATTCAAAGTGATTTTGACTACAAATAATTTTTTTTTAAAGTTTAACCAGTGTATTTGACAGAACAAAATAAGAATATCAATGACCAAAATACATTCAAACTTGTTTTGATCAATCAACAAATCAACGAGTCAAAACCCTAAGTTATTCTTCCAAAAAGACCTAATCTTCAGAAAATCATCAACAAAGCAATCAATTGAGTTCAGAAAAGACAACACACAGTCCAAACAAATAGAATGACACTTTTAGAAAGACAAATTCAGGTTTGGGTTGAAGCTATAATGAAATTTTCAAAAAATTTCAAGGCCTGTGCGAGTCTCCAGTAGGCAACAACGCATGCACTCAATTACTACGACAAAAAGGGAACATAGATGAGATCTGTGTACAAAAATAAATAAATCAGGGAGGAAAACTTAAAGAAAAAATTAAAAAAACTCGAAAATCAACCAATCAGCTCTAAAAGGCCATTAGTTTATGAAGATTCAGGACTGGATAAATACAAAAAATCAGAAAGCGAGGCTAAGGAAAAGGATGAGAACATAAATGTTCCCCAGTGTGGTCTTCAGTTTGTTACAATGGACAATCCATCTTGTGGACAAGAGCGATCTCCCTAGATCCTAAATGGAAACTAGAAGCAATCATGAAAAATGAACTGACTCTTTCCCTAAGTTGAACTTATTTGAACTACAAGTAGTCTAACTAATGGATAGACCTCTTACCGGTTTCACGAAATTCCTGATTAAGATCCCTGGTTGTGACTTGATGAAACTTTTCAATGCTTGGTAGAACTTGCAAACATAAACCATAAAAAGGATCAAAAGCACACAAGATACAATAATTCAAACAACTTAGCCTAATGATCAAGGAAATTAGGGATTGAACTTGCCCTAATGAGCATAATAAACAATTGAAAACTATTCATCATTCACAAAAGAAAAAATCAATGGGAGAAAGTTCTCATTTGTATTAATCAGAAGATAAGAGGAGCCTTACAACCTTCACCTTGATGCCATGAGGTCCCTCCCAAATTCCTTCAATCTCCTCCTTAGATAACAAGCTCTCCAATCTCAAACTAACAACATAAGTTTACATTCTCTAAATTCTGACCTCTTTCATCCCTCAACCCTTTAGTCCTTTTATAGATCAAAAAGGGGGAAGTTTCAAATCCCTAAGAACAAGATGAACCTCCGTAGTGAAGGATTGGGTTACCATGAGAAAAGGGATGGCGATGCATCTTATGGGGGTTATAGTTCAAATAGTCATCACGTGGAAGCTTTTAGTTGGGAAATATTTGACCAACTATGTTTCTATAATGTACATTTTATTTTTTCTTTCTAGAATTCACCTGCACGGGCTTATAGTTACAGACAAAGCGCAACTATGTGTTTTTCTCAGAGTATATTTCAGTGCATGCACATGAAACACTAGAGAAAATGGTGCATGTGGAACTTAACAATGTGTGAGATATATTTGACCCAAATTTCTCATGGACTTTAATATATTTTGAGTTGTTGGACTTCTAAGTGAGATGGTTTCAACATGTTCATGAATGGTAATAATATCCATAAATTGATCAAGCGTCATGCCAACAAATTGACGTTTAATAATACTCACCAAACTAGATAGTTATTCTTGAGACTGTGAAAATAGGAACACCATCTATGCTTCCTTCAATGTCATTGGTGGTGTGTTTGCTTAGGATGGTAGAATTTCCTTCAACAATTGGTTGTCCTGACAACTGTGATGCATAGGGTAGCAATGAAAATTAAAAAAGTATTCTAATAGTTTGCAACAAATTTGTAATTTCATTAACAACCAAGGGGTCTGCTTTATCCCTTGATGCTCATTCCCCCTGTCATTTTCAATTTTGGTTCTACTAGATAATTCTGAGCTGGGTGTCACCACATAATTGATCAATGCAACATCTATCTTCTCAAAGAATTTAGAGACACATATTTTTTGTGTACCTTCATCACCCTTATGGCATGGGGTTGCATCATTTTCATTTCCTTTATGCTTGAAAGGGTTGTCCCATTTTTATCTTTATAACATTTTGAATATTAGGGGAAACAAATAGGGAAATTTTATTTGGATGTTTAAAAATTATCCAAATTCATATTCTAGCAAACCAGAAGTTATTTTCAAACCCATCATCAATTTCAGCATAACCATTTTCTATTTTGGTCTTGAAATAATCAGCAAGATCCTTAGAATTGCAGGCTTGTTTCTCATCCTTATTTATTTTGCATTATGGGTGTTCTCCTACCATAGAAAACACTTTATATTCTTGATATTTTTTTTGAAATTACCAAGGCCATTCTCTATTTTCATTGCAATTGTACTTTTTTGCTCAAATTTCAAATAACAAATAACTGCCTCTGTATGTTTCTAATTCTGAAAAACATATTTCAAGTCACCAATATTTATAACCTCTTGGCTAATGGTCTATTTACTTATGCAACAATCTTCTCCCTGTGAATATTGTGTGTCATCCATGACATAGGATCTCATTGCATATGGTTCTACATCCTTTCCATAGTTATCATCATCCCCTATATTTATATGTTTACAATGACTCTCATCATACACATCATAACAAGGGTCTTCATCAATGTCTTCGAAGTTCAATTTTTCTTCACTTCTTAATTCAAAAAAATTTCCCTCAATCGTATCAATTTTGAAGCCCTTGGGGAAATCATCATTTGTCTATTTATTTTTTGGTTTCTCCTCTCTATCCACATCAATTTTTTCCCATTATCTAGCATGGAGATATGTTACTCGAACTTTTGTTACCAATAGTAAGGGGGAGGATAGATTTATCCCTAGAGTGAACAACATAGCTCAATCCAAATTATGGGCATAAGTTTCCCTACAAAGAAATAAATTCATTATCAGAACCCGAAGTATAAATATTGGAAGCCTCATGTCTCTCTTCCTAACTTGGAGCATTAGTGCTATCATTTGTGTAGCAAGCAACATTACCTTGTTTAAATTTTTTATGAACTTTATAGTGGAACTCATGAACACCTACAATTCTATCATGCTCAAGTTTTGTCAATAAAGAATTGGTAGAATATGAATTCCTTCGATTTTAAGGATACTCACGGGTTGCATCAGGATGGTTCTACCTCTGTTAAGAATTTATTACTTCCTATTTTCAGTCCAGGTACAATGATCATGGTGTGTAACATTAGCCTCTAAAATTTCATCAACTTCACTTAAAGCAATTGTATTTTCATTCATATGATGATAAGCTTCAGTATTAGTTTGACCCAAATTTTTGTCGTACTTCTCATCAAGGCCTCCTTCTACATGCATACACTTTGTTTTACCTTCTATGCATGTTACTTCATTATCCTTGGATCCTTAGCTTTTAGGTACAACATTCTCCTTTATAGAAATTGTGGTTGTAATTTTAAAATTCTCTATTATTATTTCTCCTTTATTACCTTCAAGTAGACCAAGAATATTTCACTTCTGTAGGGCTTCCAGTAGCTCCTAATATGTGTCTTTAGAACATTTTCTTGTAATTTAATCCTTCTTGGGCTAAAAAATTAGTGCTTCATGTCCAGATTTCTCTTCTGCTTCTTTGCAAGCCTTAGTCCTTGCATTTTTCTCTTTGAAACACATGTCAACAAAACTATCATCACCATATTAATCCTCTTCTTTAGTATCATATAATTGAGGGTATTCAAAATCTACAAAATAATAATTATGCTTTTCCTATTCCAATGAAAGACTAAGGGTTTCATCACTTGCAAATTTAAAGGCACACAATTTTTCTTGCATAAGCACATAGTAATTTGTCATTCAAGTCATCCTCATCTTTATCACAATGATGTCCAAAATTCGAACTGCAACATTCATGAGCTCCAGTGAATGTGAATTCTATAATAGACAAAGTGATTATTGTTACAACGATGTAATTACACTTATAGCAAGGTTGCCTCGTGGGATATATGAAGATTAAACCATAAGTTTAACAAGAATAAAGTGTCAAAGTTAACTCTAGCCGTAAGTGCCTATTGCCTAGATAGGTTAAGTAGGAAATTGTAGATAAATAGAACAAATTTTTGTGATTTTTTTAGCAAAAAATCTCTTACCATTACTGAATGATTGATATGTGCGAAGGTGGATTTCTACACATCAAAATCCCAGGATGAACAAGTGACTCAGAATTTCTCACTACATTTTAGAAGTATATACTATATACTATATAAACTAAGAGCAATGGACACTGTTATCTTTTGTCAAGATGGTAGTTAAAATACTTCCTATTCTTGTTGCATCTTGTCCCTGTCAAGAATTTATTATACTTTATTTTGGTCTTTGAATGTTACTGTACTCAGTGCTGATCTGTATCCTTTCTCGATAGATTTTATAATATTTTTATCATATGGGATCTCAAGAATGTTTTGATCTTGATCTTGTTTCCATTACTTTTGTTGGGTATCACAGAATCATTGAAGCAATAACCCATGCTTTATAAACATAAAAGTTGCAACACCCTCCTCCCACATATACCCAAGCAACTAGCCAACTGGGGTAAACATGCAACGAGAGGCCACTATGATATGATTCGACCCCCTAAGTCATGTCAAGGAAGTGGAACCAATGGAAACACACCATACAGACATTCAAAATCAACATTAAGATCCACATGAACCAATCCAACCTTGGTGCCAACGAGGCCTTGGGTCCCACTGAGATTTTGGACCACTTTACCTCTGGACTCCCTCATGTTATGGGCATGTCAACATCCAGGGACCTCTGGATGCTCTCATAGGCCTGCAATCTAGCGTCCATGGACTCTTTTGCACAATGTTGTGCCATCATCCTTGGGGTTTGAGCCACTTTTTCAGGCCTAGAGCCGAGGTCATTTCCAAGAATTGAATCACATCTTCAGAACAGTAAAATAACAAGGAAATGATAGTGCAAAATCAATTACTTGAATAAGGACTTCACTAGACCCCTACTAGGCATGACAAACATTTTGTTAAACATATCATGAATATGTAATCTATAGGTGTAAATAACAGATCTAAGCATAGGGGTCTCATACTTAGTTGAGAATCACTAAGAGACATTGATGCCTCAACACATTGACTGTGATTTTATCCATTAGGTCATTGATACATTGTTCATTCATTTACAAGTAAAAACATGATGAGATCCATACATAGCTACTGACATAAAATGTACGTATAACCAACATAACAGAAACATAAATACCAATGAAATTACAACCATATGATCCACATAAACCATTACAATACTCATATAAATACAAGGAGAAATAAACTCTTACTAATGATGCAAAATCCAAACCTGAGATGAGACTTCCACGTTCCACCTAACCGTAGAATGGTTGAGCCAAATATCTCTTCAACCGTTCACTCCCATTCCATATTCCAAGCATGAATGTGAGATCTCATAGAACACATCAATCCAAAACCTTCTAGGGCTTCCAGAGGCAATCCACCTCAACCCATCAACAATAATTCCACCACACGGCCAGACATCACAAAACTATCATCAAATTGGTCTCCATCTAAGCCTTCCAAGGCTTCCACAACATTTTTTCCAACCAAGGCTTCTAGGACTAGTAACTCAACCCATAACTAATGTTGGGCTTCTAGAGCGGTTGTCCAACCAAGGCTTCCAATACTAGTAACTCAACCTACCAAGGGATTCCAGACCATTTGTCAAACAAAGACTTCCAGGACTAGTAACTCATTTGTCCAACTAGGGCTTTCAGGAACTAATAACTCAACCCAAGCTAAGGAAACATGAGAACCAACCAAAATGAAACAAGCAAATAAACCCACAATCTCCATGGCTATCTAAGAAATGGCAAGGCTAGGAAATCCACTGCCAATCCAGGAAATCATCCATGCCAGTGACAGATCATGACCAAAAATCCACATGCATATGCCATGAATGCCAAAACTAGTGAAAAAAACATACATGCAACTTGGTACCTGTTACACAGTAAAATGTCACTACCATCATGTCAGTCTCCCTACTGTGTTGTAAAACCACATTCACCTAAGCCCATGCTCCCTGAAATGGCTAAAAAACCCTCTTTGCCTAAGTTAAATGAATCATCGCGTCTGTTTATTTAATAACCGCGCTGACATGCGGAGGCCAGTGTATCTGATGCACTGCCAGCGCGGAAGCACACGTGTTTTCTGCGCTGGTCCAATTTTACGGACAGCGCGCCCTCCGTTTGTACTGTTGAGCGCTGACTAGACCTCCTCTATAGTTGATTTGTGATGTCAGCGCGCCAGCCCAGTGTCTCACCCGCGCTGATCCTGTTTAGGCGAATTTGTTCTAACAACCAACCTTCCAAATCCCCCCAGACTTGGTTGTTAGCATTGTTGAGGTCGCCATCCTTTCTCTGGCATGTCTGTTCGACTGACCATCCACT
>APFE031306383.1:0-16915 GCA_000404065.3 Pinus taeda
CTGACAGCTGCATGTGCCACATCTGTAGCTCAAACTGAAGTGCTCCAAGAGAATAAGATAAAGTTTATAGTCTAAATATTATTATAAGCTAATAATATTTGACTGCTCTATAATTAGACTTGACAGTGTCACCGCTATTGTCTAAAAATAGGAGTCCATCTATTTTTGCCAACTTGACCAATTATCCATAAACAACATCCTGCAACTCATAGACATGATCCATATGTCTAAAAATAGACTTTGCGCCATAATTTGCCTGCGGGACCACTTAGTGAAGACGACTCCTTTCCACTAAGCTCCATCATCTTGTTGCAATCTCAACACTCCCTCTCAACAAGATATGGATTATCAGCAACCCCTATCTTGCCTCGGTGGTATTCGAATTTTCTCCTGGTGAGAGCCTTCGTCAAAATATCAGCATCCTGATCCTCCGTTTGAATGTGTGAAAGTAACATGATCCTCCGCTGCACACAATCTCTGATATGATGGTACCCCATGTCAATGTGTTTAGATCTATCATGAAATAAAGGATTAGCAGAGAGTTTAATGCAACTCTGGTTATCACAGTAAATCGCAGTAGGATCCAAATGAGAACCGAACAAACCAACCAAAATCTTCCTCATCCATATAGCCTCGCATGCAGCCAAACTTGCTGCCATATACTCGGCCTCTGCTGAACTAAGTGCCACGGATCTCTGCTTCCTGCTGTACGAAGAAACTGTTGTCGACCCGATACTAAATATCCCTCCAGATGTGCTCTTTCTGTCCTTTGGGCTCCCTACCTAATCTACATCCGTGAAGCCACATAGCTTCACCTCATCCTCTTGTCTGTACCACAATCCATATCCCGATGTGCCTCTGAGATAACGCAATACATGCTTGCCTGCCTTCTAGAAGAGCTTGGTTGGCTTAACCATAGCTTGTGAAAGGTGGTTAACAGTATAGCATATATCGGGTCGTTTGTTGACTAGATACATAAGCGACCCCACCAACTGTCGATAAACAATGGCATCCACTACCTCCACTAAAGTAGCATCCTCCTTCCTCCAACCTCCAGGAAGAGGAGTATCAACAGGCTTGCAGCCATGCAGGTTGAAGTTCTCCAGTATCACCCGGGCATACTTACCCTGAGAAACAAATAGTCCATCACTGCGTTGCGAAATTTCCAATCCCATGAAATAATGAAGGAGGCCCAAGTCCTTCATCTCAAACTCTCTAAAAAGATCCTCCTTGCATGAAAGTATCAACAGTTCATCTCCCGTCAAAATCAAATCATCTACATAAAGTACAATGATCAGCAACTTACGCTCCACCACAATCTGGTATACGTTAGGATCCACCTCACTCTTGGAGAATCCAAGTCTGGTGAAATAAGTATCTATCCGTGTGTACCAAGCACGAGGTGCTTGTCTCAACCCATACAACGCTCTCTTGGGCCTACACACATGCGACTCGCTGCTGAATATCTCGAAACCTTCGGGCTGCTCTATGTACACCTCCTCCTCAATGACTTCGTTGAGGAACGTAGTCTTCACATCCATCTGATGGATGTGTCACCCCATTTGCCACGAGAGAGCAAGAATTGTCTGTATGGAAGAATACCTTGCGATAGGTGCAAAGGTCTCCTCATAATCGATCCCCTCTATCTGTGAGAAGCCTCGGGCAACAAATCTTGCCTTGTACTTCTCCACACTCCCGTCAGCTGCCTACTTCACTTTGTAGATCCATCTTGAACCCACCACTGATTTCCCTTCCGGACTTGGGACAATCTCCCATGCACTGTTTCTGACGATCGAATCATACTCTTCCACCATGGCATCTACCCATGCGGGATCCTCCACAGCGTCCTCGAAAGAGGATGGCTCAGTCACGACACATTTTCTCACAAGAGCCATGTATCCAGTGTACAAATCAGGTGATTGTCTTTATCTGTGCTGTGTTGTAGGTGGTCCTACAACCTTCTCTGCATCTTGAGCTAGTTGCTCAACTTCTGTAATGCGCTTTCGCCCTCTGATGGTTGGCGCTGCATGAGTGGTCTCTTCCACTCCATGAACTTCATCTTGTGGCTGATCCACATCCTGAAGCTCATCCTTAGGAACTAATAGCTCCTCATCTGCATGCAAGTGTGGCTCCCTCTCAAGTGAACAATTCATGGCTTTCTCCTCCTGAAATTTGATATCCCGTCGCACAACAGTCTTGCAACTGTCTGGAAAATACACACGATAGGGTGTATCAGTGTACCCCACAAATATCCCAACCTCTACAGTCAGCTCTAGATTCTTCCTGGCATCATTCATCACATGCATGTAAACAGGAGAACAAAAAATCCTCAAATGGGAATTATCAGGCCTCTTACCAGAATAAGCCTCCTCGGGTGTACTCATGCCAAGTATATTGTGAGGACAACAGTTCTGCACATATACTGCAGTATTGCATGCCTCCACCCGCAAGTGAAGGGGTAGGCCCTGATCATGCAACATCACCGTGTAGCACCCACGATTGTTCTGTTCTTCCGCTCAGCAACCCCGTTCTGCTATGGGTTATGGGGAGGTATGAGCTCTCTTCGAATCCCTTCTATGCTACAGAAGTCCTTGAACTCGCCAGAGATGAATTCACCACCATTGTCGCTCCTAAGAGCCTTCACCTTCTTCCTCGATTCCTTCTCGACCAGTTCTTTGAACTCACAGAACTTTTAGTATGTCTCGCTCTTCTTCTGCATGAAGAAGATCCAGCACTTTCGAGAGAAATCATCAACAAAGAACACATAGTACTTGTGCTTTGCTATCGAAGCTACTGAGAAAGGTCCACACACGTCTGTGTGAATTCTCTCAAGGATCGTCATGGCATGACTATCCTTCTCGTGAAAGGTGGCTTTCACAAATTTTCCCAAAGTACACCCTTTGCATTGATCTGACTAAGCAAAAGTGCCTTTAGGAAGCCCAGTAGAAATTTGCTGTAGTATTTTCAAAGCTCCATGGTGAAGGTGGCCCAATCTCCGGTGCCACAGCTCGCCATCATCCCGGCTCACCACTCCTTCTACCTTGCATGCCATTGCTGTGCATCCATCTACATGAAATTGATAAAGGTTCTTGACTCGAACCCCTATCTTCTAGGTTTCTCCAGTTGTCTTACTGCGCAGGAAAGCCTTTCCCTCGCTGAAGACAACATCATATCCCTTGTCTTCTAACATCGCCACAGAGATAAGATTCTTCTTCAATCCTAGAACATGCATCACTTCCTTCAATACGAAGGGTTTACCAGACTCCCTCTCAAAGGAAATGGTACCGATACCGGTCGCACTGTGTCTACCATCATCGCCCATCTCTATGTGCACTCCAAGATCTTTCTCATCCAGATCAGAAAACAAATCTTGATCTCCTGTCATGTGAAAAGATGCACCACTGTCCAAGAACCATACTAATCCCATCACACTTGACACCAAGCATGCGATCAGTGAAAAATCCAGCTCAAACTGTGAGGCTAAGGCCTCTCCTGCTGCAAATCCAACAGCTTGCTTATTTTTCTTCTTCTGCGGACAATTTGTGGCATAGTGTCCGTGCTGGTGACATGAAAGCACTTCACCTTGGACATGTCCTACTTCTTGCCTTTCACACTGGAATGAGAAGCTTTGTTGTTCTTCCCCTTCTTTTCTTTGGCAGCCAAAGCGCAATTTTCTTCATCAAGTGCCTTTGATGAAGATCTGTCCCTGGTATTTCGCCTGATCTCCTCTTGCACAAGATCCGACCAAAGTCTCTCCCATCCTGGCAACTTCTCCCGACCATTGACAGAGTCCTGATAGGAATGCCAACTCTTCGAAAGACCAAGTAGAGCCAATCTCACCAAGTCCTCATCATCAACAGTCACCCCCACACTTCCCAGCTCATCCCTACATTGGGTGAACTTCGTGAGATACTTGGGCATACTGTCGCCTTTCTCACACTTTATGTTTTTGAGTTTATCCTTGAGCGCCAACTTCCTTTGGTCGCTCTTGCTTTGGAATAGATCTGTCAACGCTTTCCACATCAAGTATGGAGTAGCCTTTCCATGGAGGCTGGACACAATGTGATCCCTCACGCCCTCCAACAGAATCCTTCGACACTTTGCTGTCTTCCTTTGCCAATCCGCGACTTGAGCAGCATCAGTAGGTTTTGGGACATCCGCATCTATGAACTCCTTCAACCCATTATCATCTAAAACCACCTCCATGCTGTCCTTACATGCAATATAGTTCGAGCTGCCCTCAAGGGCATACTCCAATCGCAATCCGTTGAAAGACATTTCAACTTTGACACCAAGAAAACGCTGTTGCAAATTCGAATTCCACCAGCTCAAAACTCAACCGCTTCTGATCTAAAATTCGTGAGAACGAAGTATTTCTTGTACAGAGATCGACTGTATGAGCATTCACCGGATATCTCACCTTCCAAAAGAAGGATGAATCCAGAGGCTACCCGGCCCGATTACAGTCTCTGCCTGAAGAAATAAAATGTAGTCACTTCCAGAATAATAGATCTGATGATCAATCCTCGCTTTGATATCCTATAGAAATCTCTTCTACAAATCAACCTGCTTTGATACCATGTAGAAATTTTATGAATAATATGACACTTATTCAACTGAGATTATCCTGATTATACATTATTGCGGAATGCATGCATACTACATAATCTCATCTACCATTAATCATCAATTTTGCGAAAGCAGAAACAATTGCATGCGAATATAGAAGCATCAATCACACATATCAACACAGTATATCACTGGGGAAAGCATCTCGCTAAAAACCCCAAACTATCTGTATATTATATTGATTGATATCATGTAACAATACACAGTACAATATTAGCTCCACCTGTTACACACAATACAGCATAGATCTAAATCAATCACTGCCTCAAATCACCTCTGCTGCTTGCCTGCCTCCACTGCGCAATCCTGCATAGAGAATGGATGAGAATGGCTGAACCATTCACGTGTTTCCTTGTGTAACACTACGAAATCCTCATTGGCAAATCAATCCCACTGATTGTGCAATCACATGCACAAACTATAGTCACAACTGACAGTTGTCTTGCCCTTTCACTCACCTCTAACACTTGTCTCCACTGAACTGTCCATGCACTAAGTTAACTGATGTATTCTTTCAGTTGCTTTATGAGTTAATAATTAGTGAATTAATTAATAACTAATTCACACCACTCAACATTAGTCTATTTGCCAGTTAGACTAACTACAACTAGTTCAACTAAGTCAAACTGAACACAACTCCATCAACTCCTGATCCAACTCCACAGAACTTAATCAGTGAAGTCCTAACTGAAGTCCTCCATGCAATAGCTCAAGCTAACCCAAAGGAACCATGTATTTCCTTCTGGCAGCTGCATCTGCCACATCCGTAGCTCGAACTGAAGTGCTCCAAGAGAATAAGATAATGTTTATAGTCCAAATATTATTAAGAGCTAATAATATTCGACTGTTCTATATTTAGACTGACAATACCTCTGTTGTTGTCTAAAAATAGAAGTCCATATATTTTTACCAACATGACCAATCATCCATAAACAACATCCTACAACTCATAGACCATGATCCATATGTCTAAAAATAGACTTGCGCCAAAAATAGCCTACGGGCCCACTTAGTGAAGGCGATTTCTTTCCACTAAGTTCCATCATCTTGTTGCAATCTCAACATAATATTGATTTGGGTTCCGGCACTTATGATTTGTACTTGCACCATTGGTTATTGGACAAGTGTCCACTCCTCGAAAACTTCACTCCCGCTTTGGTAAGAGGTCCTCAAACCCTATCTCCCGATCATTTTTCTCGTCGAGCTGTTGGGGTTGAGGGTTCTGCAATATGGTTCTTCTGTGCGGTTTTCTTTGTAAAATATTATGCTGGCTCTGGTATTCTGGCTCAGCTCTTGACCTAGAAACTTATTTGGCTTCTCCATCTGGTAATGGAATCTTATTTTACACTGGTTTTTCCTTTGTTTGTTTCTCTGTTTGGCGCTTAATCTCTCTGCTGAGTTATGGGCAATAGCTTGCTTGTTAGGATTTGGAACTTTTCTGTGTACAAGGTTGATACTAGTTATTTAGTTGGGCTATGCAACTGCTCTTGTCTTGACTTCTTTTGTGCAACTATTCGTTGAGTTCTCTGGTTATATTCCTCTGTTCCATGGACAGGTTGCAGTCTCAGGGTCTTCGGCTTCGGTTTCTTCCACAATGTCAAGGTAAGTCTTCATTCCATGCTATCAGTTCTTTCTCCTCTTCACGCTTTTTAACTGACGCACTTGCTCCTTCGTGAGTAGAGTAACCCATGGTGACTGCAATGTAGGTGCCCTGTCTCTGTAAGGTAGGTTTGAACCCTTGTCTCATTATTTTCTTTCAGTCTCTTCTTTCTCTGCCACAGAATGCTCACAAATTTCTGTTGGTGTTTGTTGTTGTAGGTGGTTTCATTTTGGAGGGTTTCAGTCTCGGTTTCTCGGTGTGCTGGCTAGACCCGGATAGGGTCGTTCCTTATATTTCTTGTCACTTGTTTTATGTTCGCCGTAGGCTAGGGTTACAGTAGCTTATTGTGATGACTTGTGACTGACCGACAGTATGTAGTCAAGGTCCGCTAGATTTACACTGTTTCTTTTATGGGTGGTTGCTGTAGGTTTGGAATACGGCTAGGGTTTCTAAACCTGATTGCTATGATAAACTCATTGAAACTTGTACATCATTATTGCATGGACTATATGTATATTTGAACAGAGGTTTTCTGATTGTATGTACTAGAATAGAGGTTCTGTGATTATTTCGTAAATAAAACAGAGAGGGTTTGTTCTTCAGAAATACCTGTGTGACTTGTTTGCCTTTACTGTTCGAAATACATGCGACCTTTCTCTGTCTTTGATGCTCGAAATGAATAAAAATTCCAGGATTCCTCTGCACTCTTTTGATTGACAAATTCCGGAACTGTATGCCCCCATTTCTGCAACGTACTCTGTAGTTGTGTTTACAAGCTTGCTTTGATTTATTGACCTGCTTTAATCCATACAAATAGAACCATATATGTGTACATGCTTGTGGAATAAAAAGAAAAACAGAGAATGTGCTTTCCCTGTATCAGGCAGTTTAACAGGATGATAGACAGTTACATGATATTAGAAAATAGTTTGTGTGCTCAGAGATATTTTATTATATTTATTCTTCTCAAAAAGTCAAACCTCTTACAATTGCTTTCTGTCTCTTTTCAATAATTGTCTGGAAACTGTTTTCTCCTAACTGTTGTTGGTTACATTTTTTAGTTCAAAAACTGTTTATTGTCCTACGTTATAACTTGTAAAAGTTGACATGAAAATAAAAATAATTACTTGCAACAGTTTGACTAATTAATCCTCTACCTTCCTAAATACTGTTCTTTACTAAATTAAAATAACACAAAAAAACAACTACAATGTTCACTTAGCAATTTCCTTCTCAGTCCTCTCAGAGACCAAACAGCCTTCTATCATGATGACCCATCAGCTAGATGCTCCTGCATCAATGATTCACTGAGTCTTTGACTGATCTCAAAGAGCTCTTAATCATGTTCAAGGGTCTGAAGGTGGAAGAAACATCATGCTTGTTAAGAACCCAAACAATCTTGTTACTAGTTCCTTGTAGAAGCAGAACATTGGAAGACCATTCTCTAGGTTCTCTCTTAATCATCGGACCTTTGCTAGCATTTTGAAAAACTTTGATACCTGAGATCAGTCAAAGACACGGTGAATCCCAAAGACATGAAGGATGTGTATTTGATCCTTTGTTCTTGTGAGACATTCTACATTGGAGAGATTGGTCATTCTATTAATCAAAGGTTTAAGGAAGATGCGGCTGACATAAAACATTGTAGGACTCGCTCCTCAGCTTTGGTGGAACATGCTGCGAAGACTAAGCACCACATAAGTATTGAGGACTCCTAGGCCATTGCCAAGATTGATCACTTCCATCATCATAAGTTGAGGGAGGTCATTGAAATTGAAAAAAGATCCAAGATGCATAATAGAGATGATGGTTGGAAGATAAGCTGTTGTTGGATCCCCTCTCTTTATTTTCCTTTTTGTGGTTTTGGGGTTGGTTTGACCCCCACTTTTTTCCTTCTTTTATTTCTTTGTATCATAATTAGAATTGTATGTCGCTTTCATAATTCTAATCCTTTCATAATTCCTTTAGTCATTTTTATTGTCTTGTTCCAGTTTATTGTTCATATTATCAAGATTCATGTCCATATTTTTTCTTATTTAGTTTATTTGTCGGTTTTAAATTTCTTCCTTTATTTATTTAGTTATTTATTTATTTATTAATTTATTTTAATGTTATAATTTCCCTTTTATTTGGTTTCTTTAACGAGTTGTCTTTAGTGAGACTTTTTGGAAGCTTTTTGGGTGGGTTTTTCCGATCTAATTTATTAAAATCACAACCTTGATGGGTAACCCCTGCTGTGCCCTAGGGGTTTCAGGGAAAAGTCCAAAACTCACACTAAAACAACTCCTTTCTTTAATAGTTTTCCTATTTTTATAGTTTTTTTCTTTTCCAAATTTGAATTGACTATTTCAATCTAAGATAAATTAATTAAGTTGACTTTTCTTATTATTTTTTTTTTTTTACTTTTGGTTAATTTCTTCTATTGGTTATTAATTTTCATTTGTTTATAGTTTATTAGTCACTAGTTTACTTTTCCATTTTATTTTTATTCTTTTATAATTTGATTCTTTAATATGTTCTTATTTTTAAGGTTTTTTTATTCATTTTTATTTTATTTTATTTATTTTTAAATGATAAATAAATAATTTGATAATCCATCACAAAAAAAAGAAATAGGATTAACTAATATTGTTTATATTAATGTGTGTGTTTTATTTTTATTAATATATATAATTGTCCTATAATTAAATTTATTAAAATATGTTTTCAATATAATAATAAGTCACTTCAAATTGAAAATATTGTGAAAAAATTATAATTCATGAAAAAAAAATAATAGAAAAATAAATAAATAAATAAATAAGTTAAAATAAAAAGGAAATAAAACTAAAAATAAAAAATTAGTAAACTAATAGAAATAGAAGTTACTAAACAATCCATAATACAGTTACTAAACAACTCATAATAAGACCTCAACCAATCACCTTTACAAATAATAAAAAAAATAATACAAATTGAATTCTAAATAACTAAATTATGGATAAATGTCATAAATTTCTGGTCAAACACAAATTAAAAATTAGTAAAAAAACTAAATAACTCAAATATAATAATAAATTAATGATTTATATCTTGACTCTATTGCATCTTCTAATTCGAATTCGAAATATATTAATTATTTATAGTGTGAAACTATAAACACCTATTTGAATATACATCGTAAACATATTAAACCGTCTTTTAATTTAATATAGCATTGAGTACGAATAAAATTACTCTCCGTGGAATTTGAATTCAATGCTTTAATTTATTTGTTTGATTATACCTATCATCATAGCAAATCCTATAATGTGTAGTAAGTATTAAGTTTGATTTGCGTATTTATAGTTTATTATGTTGAAAGTATTTTAGAGTTTTTATAATTTATTAGGTTGAAAAGGCGTTTTAGAGTTTAATAGGAGAGATATAAATGATATGCATAATTATAATGTTATAATTTAAGTGTAAAATATAATACTTATAAATTAAGAGTAAAATGTAGATATTTATTAAACTTAAAATAATTTGTAATATATATAAATATTGAAGGTAATTTTTTAGGGTTAGTTTAATTGGTTGAGTTTATAAAGCATATTTGTTAGTGGGAGGTTAAAGGTTCAATTCTCTTGATATTTTTGGGGTTAAGTTTTATGGTCACTGATATTATCCGAGTTCTGTGAACTACATAGAAAAAAAAATATAGAGTAAGATATATTAAGGGTAAGTAAAACATAACAAAGAGAGATATGTTATAAATGTTCATAAAATAAGTGTAAAATGTAATATTTGGTGTGTGTGTGTGTCTATATATATATATATATATATATATAATATATATATATATATGAATGCTTTGTATTACCCAAAAAATCAAGGTTACATGATTTTTCCATATTGCTCCCTAAGGATTTTAATCCTCCTCAAAACAATACTCCTGTCATTGCTAGGTGTAGATTTCTCCAAAGGACACTAGATACAAAAGTTCCTACACATAGCAATACGCCATAATCAACACATATACAACTAACAACTAAGTGAGGATGAACCACAATAGATGGTTCGAAATGTTGACTCATAAACAACTATGTGATTATTCCAAAAATTCTATTTGATACATCATGATAGTCAAAATCTCTACCAACTCGGCAAAAACAAAAGTTAGAAGACATCAGATTGCAAAGCCAATTGGCTAGAACACTAATCATTTTCTGGAAAATGAGATCGTCATTGGTACCCTCGCGCTTGAACCTGGTGGATATGGTAAATCCCCGCAATCATAATCGCAAGCAATATACCCCTTCGCATGAGCCAGACGAGAGTCAATTTTATCTAGGCAGAAGTGTTGATTTCTAAGCATCCTTTTAATGTCTTTGAGGGTGGTGAAGACGTTATACTACTCCACTTGCTTGTCTTTCAGGACTAGACCCAACAGGGTCTTCATTTGCTAGTGCAAAGCCATATAATTTAGATATTGCTTCTTCTTTTCCTCGATGTTCCTAGGGTCAGAAACCCAAGATGACATGTCCTCCATGATTTTAGAATCATAATGGGATTGTCTCTCAACCCTTGCTTGAGTCTCTAATTTACAATTTTCCTTCCTTGTATCCAACACAACAACATTGAAGTAAGTGGCAGCCAAGTCATCAGAAAAGTGTCTCATCCTCTCTACCCTTGTGAACCTCTACCCCCACTTGCATGTCTGCAATGCATTTGTTGTCTCCACGACATGAATAAGACCAGGGTGAGGGGTGGGAGGCACACCTGGAGCACCCATTGTAAATTTCTATTCCTGCAAATAAATAAGAGAAAAAACCAAACACACCCATTGTAGAACCAGGTTTCCAACCCACTAAATCATCCCCAAAACACAAGACACAAACCTCATACTCAACAAAAGCACCGACGTGATGAATAACGGTCACGACAACCTCTACAAAGGACTCATTCCCTGACACCATTAAGCAAATGCACAAACACATAAAAAGCAAGGAGCCCTAGATGTCTAAGACTTTCAGATACTTGCGAGAATCAATCCCCAAGAACCCTTCAGATGTTTCTTTATAACTCTCGCAATGACACCCACATTCATTAATCCAGAAAATATCCCTTTGCTTAGGCATTAACAATTCAAAGAAGCCCTGAAATAAAGGATGCTTGCAACCTACCAATCCTCCCCATCCCCAACGCAAGGACTGAGACTTGAACTCACAACATGAAAACACTAACC
Source organism: Pinus taeda (assembly GCA_000404065.3). NCBI lineage: Eukaryota > Viridiplantae > Streptophyta > Pinopsida > Pinales > Pinaceae > Pinus > Pinus taeda. The sequence continues at coordinate 11,436 of APFE031306383.1, forward strand.
TAAACACCTCAAATCCTGACACAAAATTACAATTAAGTGAAATAGCGAGATGAAGAAAGAAATCAACCTAAATTTCCACTATGCGGGTGGCAAATGACACCCTCGCTAGCCCACTGTATTCCTAACTTACAAGCATCCAGACACAAGCCAAAATGCCAATGGTACTCCATTGTTTCCACCAACACCCTTGCGGGCTAGAGAGCCCACGCCTCACCAAATAAATTACAAAGGTAAGCCCAAACATAGAACTCTCAATATTGTCAACTAGAGTAGAACACAAGCATCACGAAATTGATAACCAACCCTCGCCTCCACTCAAATCATAACCCTCAAATCCCAAATGCTTCATATGATAGGTATTTAACAACCAATGGCAACCGGGGATCTACATGCAATTACATGTAAGAATTAGTTATGCATTAACCTCCCAATATAAATTAAAACAATATAATATATATAAATATTGAAAATAAGACATTACAATATTGCGAGTTTTAAAATACATAACTCTTCACACTCTAACTCTAAATAATATAAAGAATGTATATTCTTTATAGTTGCCAAAATAAAAATATGGTAAATTTCCTACATGATTATTTCTCCTGCCATATGAAATGTGGCAGCCCTTCTCCACTAAATAAGTATAGAGATGTCCTACATGATTATTTCTCGTGCCATATGAAAAGTGGCAGCCTTTCTCCACGAAATAGGTATAGAGATAGGAGCCCAAGCCCATGTGGAAACAGATTAAAAATAGCAGCAATAACTTTTCTAAATCCCAAGAATGTTTTAAATAAATATTAATGACTATGAAGTTACTCTAAACTTACTTTTAGAGGATATTAACATTCTTTTCCATTTCTGCAGGTTTGCACATTCATCTTGTACCTTTGAAATGGATATACAAAAAGCTTGCTTGAAACATTTAAAGTGCATGCAGCTTTATTTTCTGTTGAAAGGTATTCAAGTTTTGTTTAAAGACTTTGGGAAAGCAGGAGCCCGGATTACTCGGTCACATGGATTTCTCCACCCACTCCATTGACCCACTCTTCCCATGGGACCAACCAACACAACCCTCGCACTGCATGAATGGCGGAATGTCGGTTTATGACTTTACAAACACCGCGTTTGTTCACACTGCATGAATGGCGGAATGTCGGTTTATGATACGTACTTACTAACGCCTTCCGCCTTCTAAGTCAAAAGTCTGCAAAAGCTACTCACTAGGTAGTAGGGTTTGATTATAGCCGTATTTTGCCTTGCTCTTTCTAAGGTTTGTTTCTCTTCATCTTCTATGAAACGTGGCTGCTGTATTTGAGGATGCAGACGGTGAAATTCGGAAAAACAATATAGCCATTCTCTCTTGAAGACGTCGACAGTGGAAACTAGAAAAATAATATAGTTATTAACAAAGTTTTTCGGTAGAAATTATATATGAGAAATTTTTAGCTAATACGTTTTGAATTAACAAGTGTAGTTTATTATCAGGTTCTGGTTCGAAACAGGTCGACCAAAAATTTCTTTTATGTAATTTCTACCAAAAAAAACTTTACTTAATTCATTATGAATCACAAAAATCTAAATACAGAAATATAACCATTCTTCTCCATAAAAATTTTAAATTTTTTCCCATACTTTTTGTAATGTTATGAGCTGCAGTAACTGACTAGGTGAAACCACTGTAGGGTCAGTACCTCATTTGTTTAAATTCAAATTTATCGCTGAATTCCCGTGGAAATGTACTGTGTAATTCTTGAAATGTCTTACATTCAGCTTGAACACTTCACTCATGACTTAAACTTTCTGCTTGAACACTATACTCATTACTGAACTTTTTGTTTTTGATAATGAATAAAATGTTCACCGAAAATGTTGGTTTCAAAAACTAAATATAATTTTAATGGTAAAACTTCACTTCACTCATTACTTGAACTTTTTGTTTTTGATAGATGTAAAACCTCACTTTACTCATTACTTGAACCTTTTTTGATAGATGTAAAACCTCACTTCACTCATTACTTAAACTTTTTGTTTTCGATAATGAGTGAAATGTTCACAGAAAATGTCAATTAAAAATATTACCCATAATTTTAATTGTGAAACCTCAATGCACAAATTCAAATTTAGTTTAGAAATTTATAATAATGTGTTTTAAATGGGTACTACAGTGGTTTTATTGGGTTATTAAATGAATTACTCAAATTCAAATTTGGTTTAGAGTTTGAATATTTGATGATTTAGAGTTTTATAGCATTAAATAAATTATAGTAATTGAAATTTATTTTAATTAAAACATAATAATATATATATATATATATTATTATTTATTTTATAAATTTTATAATAAGGTTAGTAATAATGTAGTATTTATAAGTAGTAGTAAAATTAATATAGAGAATGGTTTTTTGTTGTTGGAATTTATAATATTTTTTTGAGTAAGATTGTGATTTTTTATTCTTTAGAATGACTTTTCAATTCATAAATGGATTCAACATTTTAAAAGACTTTTGAGGTACTGGAATTTCGTATATTAAACAATTTTGCATAAAATTGTAAAAAAAAATTGGTCGGGAAAATGGTCATTTCATCTATTAGTTAGACTATTAGACATTATAATACTATGTTAATATTATATAATGATGATGATTATGATTAATGTCCACTAAGACCAATGTGGTTTATTGGACCTTAATAAGGGTTTAATTGAGACTCTTTAAAATTTTATGGTTAATTAATATTTAATTTAATAATATTATATTATATTAAACATAATATATAATACTATTATTATATAATAATGATGATTAATGTCTAGTAAAATCTATATCATCTAATGGATGTTGAGAAGGTAAGAGGTTAATCAAAGTTCCGTAGCATTCTATTTTTATGTTAAAAAAGAAGTGAGAGAAGCATTTTAAGATCGCCATAGTTTTGTTGAGTTAAAAGGTCAAAAAGGTTGGTAGTGTAACTAAAAATTAGACTAAATGTATGCATAAGATGGACAATCTAAGAGAAAGTGGTTGTCATCTTCAACCCTCTTAACATCACATTTTTCATCCCATGACACTTTTGGAATTGACTAATGCATTTTTCATCCCATGATGCTTTTGGAATTGACTAACACCTAGGTCACCATGAAGCTCACATGAAAATTAGTTCTAATCTTGACAACATTCATTTTTTCTTGATTATTGGAGTTCAGGCATGATTCCACAATATCCATTTTTGAGTCAATGTTTCAAGTCTACTACATGACTCATCATTGGGACAAATTCGTACAAAGAAGAGCGAGAAATGAAGGAATTAATATTTGTAAATACTTTACAAATATTTCCCTAGTGGAGTCGCCAATTCTATTGATGGGAGAAGTTAGCAAGTGCTAAGGTTGAGAGCCCCAACAGAGCAGAGTAAAAAGATAACAAAGAAAATTCATATAATCGAATTCACAAAAGTAGGGATTGGAAACGTACTCGGAGGTCTTATATTTGAAGTAGATCCTCTAGGGTCCCAACCCACAATCTTCTTCCAAGATGTGTGGAACTACAAATAAATCAAAGAGACACAAGAAAATATTTGAATTCAAAGAACAAGTACATATATATGATAAATCATCATAAGAATAATTAGAAATTAACATTCCTAGAACAACAATGAAATTTTGAAACATGACATGTGTCTCTTTATTAATTGATAGCAACAAGAATAGGTGAAGCTACAACCTAATCTTAACCAAAGGGATTGACGAAACCTTCCTTCAGATCCAACCAACCCGAGCCATTGAAGACTTCCTCTTAAATATATGCAAGAAGATGCTAGATAAGAAGGTTAAGCATCTCCGCAAGGAAATAAGGGTTTCCTAAAGACTCGGAGTGTAGAAGGCACAAGAAAATTGAAGACTTGATCTATGGAAATTTTGGCATAATGATGATACCTCTCATTTGGAATAAATTAGTCCTACCCAAGGGGTGTATATATACCACCTCAAACCAATTAATTCAGTTATGCCACATACTCCTATAGGTGGGATTTCGATGAAATCCGTAAACCCCACCCAAAAAATAGATTTTTTTCATATTTTTTCAATTTTAAAAAAATGTATGTGGGTATTGTTCATAAGGACCACATATGTACACATTTTAATAGTGGGCAGAGTCACGTATAGATTTTGAAAAAACACTTTTTTTAAATGAGGATAGGTCTGCAAGGAGAAGGGAGATACCTAAGCCATATAAAATCACTTGATCAACAAGAGTGATAAAAGGTGTTATAAGAAGTGGTAATGGTTTTTTTAATAGCCTTGCTACAAGAATAAATTGTGCATTCAACCCCCTCTCTTGACATATGATTAGTGGCCAAGTTGTGGTGTAATATTTGTTTGGCATTGTAATTTCTAAGACACTTCGTGAGCTCCTATATAAGATATATAACAAAATGTAGCAAGGGTGTCTTTGGAATTAAACTAGCAACTACCTATGACATTCATTAAGCCCTAATTTGTGCCTCTTCAAGAATTCTCAGTGGTGCCTAATCTCTTCTCCATCATGCTGAGTCATCTTATTTTCAATTTCAGTTGATAAGGGTCACATTGGGTATAACGGACCTTGTTATTAACTTATGGACTATTTCAGAGTATCTCCAAGAGTCTTTCGAGATCAAGGAAATATGACATTGGGCTATAATAGCAACAAGATTATTTATCATATTTAGTGTTAGGTCCCTATAATACTAGTGATTACACCATTACTGTTGTAGTTGTATCCCTTATTAATATTGTTGTGCCCCTATTGTCCCCATATTGTTATTACTATGCCCCATAGAATCCCTTTATTGCTATTTTTGTGCCTTTATATTATTATTGTTAGGTCGGTTGGGTTATACTGTGACTCCTTAGACTCCTATATATAGGAAGGAGGTTTTGTCATTTGAATCATAAAAGAATCATTCATTTGTGTAATGTAAAGGAGGTTGCCCCTTTGAAGAGGCTGAATTCTAAGGCGTTGATCTATCTTTTCTATCTTTTTGTGAGTTGGTTTCATAACATTTGGTATCAGAGCTTTGGATTCTAAGGTTTCGCTGCTCCAAATAGGTCATCGTGGAATTTTCGCTATAATTTTATTTTTTTGCGACGTTTTAGAAGCAAAAAAAAAACCATTTGAGAAGAAATCACACTGAACCTCAGGTCCAAATTTCAGATTTTTTCACGCTATATTGCTGAGATACAATCTAAGGAAGTTTATCTTTTTGTAGACTCCTGAATTACATTCCAAATAGGTGACCTGGGAAAAATCGTTGTTGGGTTGTGTTATATTCTTTCCACATAGTTAACAGGGGGTTTGAGGGGTACCCGTAACCCCACTTTATGGGGTCAGGGGCAGCGCCCCGGAAAAAATTTGATTTTGGACCCTATGTTAGGTTGGGCGGACCCACCTATGGTTTTGTGCATGATTTTCGCACATGTTTTTTGGACGCGATGGTTTTCG
>APFE031306386.1:0-29903 GCA_000404065.3 Pinus taeda
TCCAGTTTTGACCATTTATGAGCAGTTTTCAGTGGAGAACTTCTGGGAGATGATGTAATCAGTTGACCTTGTTCCTTTAGGCAGTGAAGTAACACTTTTAGGGACTTAGAAGCCCTCAGTTTATGGACATTTATGATTGGGTTTGAAGTGCCCAAAAATGTCTATAACAACAGGAAGTACATGAAACACCATGCTCTAATATGCAATTTCATTGGGGTTTGGTCGATGGAAAAGGATCTGGTTAGATGGATCCACTACAAGTGGCAGCCAAAAGGGCACATTGAGCTGAAGTTGGAAGCTAAAGGCTTCTTTACAGTAATCTTTTCCAACCTGGAAGATAAGGAGCAGGTCTTTGAAAAAGGGCCTTACTTCTTCAACAATATAGGTCTCTTTATGAGGCATTAGGAGGAATGCTACAACCTAGACCAGGAAAAACTCCTAACGGTGCCTGTCTAGGTCAAATTCTTTGTCCTTCGAGTCGAATTTTGGGACCTAGAGATCCTCGAGGGCATATTCAACTCCATTGGGAATTTCTTCAAGGTATAAAATTCCACGAGAAAGGGAAGATACACTTCCTATGCTAGGATCTGCGTCTACATGAACATAATCGAGCCACTTCTAAAATTCATAGAGTTGGAATACCATGATGAGGTGTGGTAATATTCGTTAGACTATGAACACATAACTTTTAGATGTCGTAGGTTCCATGAAAATAGCTATATGTTTCATGCATGCCCTCTAAAAAAGCAAGAATTTCTAGAAGACCCTAACGTCGTTGGGGAGAACATAACCAAGGAAAAAGCAAAAGAAATCCAGGAAGTCCACAGAATAAAGCGCAACCAGAAGACTTTGCAGAACCCTAATCAGGGACCAAGTGGGAAGTCGCAATCATAACGGTTTTGAGATCCTACTTGAGGACAAGGAAAGTCTAGAAACCCCTTTGTCAAAGATGGATCTGGAAACCCAACCACATACCCAGAGGGGAGGGAGTAATTCCAAACACAAAGTGGAAGAGGAACCACAAGAAAAGGAAGTAACTATGCAGATAGTGGACCAGGCAAACATGCAGATTGATAGCCAAAAAGACGGCCTTAGCTTGGAAGAACAAGTAATGAAATTCCTGGTGAGTGAATGGAGGCACCTTGATGAGAGATTCATTCCAGAATATCAAAAACACTTGTATAAAGAGACTTTTCAACAATATTAGGCCAAGAAGGGTATGATAGTAGTGGATTAACCAAATCACTTGGGGTCCCAAGCCAACCAAGGGATGGAGCAAGGACCTCAGGGAAAGGAGGAAAGAAACGAGGAAGAAATAAATTGAGCAAGTCCATTCAAATGGTAGGGGAAATGTTGGTAAATTCAAGAAGGGTGGTACCCCTTTCAGTGGTGTTTCACCAACTCAACAAACCTTTGAAATGATAATTACAACCTAGAATGTCTGAGGCCTCAACAATAGAGGAAAACAACAGTTCCTAAAGAAGAGACTGAGAAAATACAAACCGAGTAACATGATTCTTCAAGAGACAAAGTTTGCAGAAGGAAAGCTCAAAGAAATCTTGCAAAATTATGACCCATATTATGAGGTAATGGCCTAGGATGCTAGAGGCAGTGTTGGTAGCCTAGCTATCCTGTGGAACCCAGCAGAGGTAACATTTGAGTATTGGCTTAGCCTCCCAAGGATATTATCAGGGAAATTTAAACATGTGGCCTCAAGGAACTAGGTCCTTCTGACGGGAGTGTATGGGCCTCACGTTCCATGAGAAAAAGGGGTATTCTTACAGAACCTCATCAAATTAAGGGAAGCATATCCGAAAGACCTTTGGATAGTTGGTGGAGATTTTAATATGATAACATCGCTAGAAGAAAAGAGAGGAGGCACTCGGTGCACTAAGATAGAGATAGAGGATTTTGGGGAACTAATAGCAGACCTACACTTGTGGAGCTTCAGACAAACAATGGAGTGTACACATGGAACAATCTTCGAGGAGGAACCCATTAGATTGCATCTCGACTGGATCAGTTTCTGGCCTCGAAGCAAGTCATCAGCAGAGATATTTTCCTAGAAGCCTCGATCCTCCCATGCATGGGCTCGAATCACTAGCCCATCTGATTGGAAATCGATCTAAAAATTGGACCGAAGAACCGTCTGTTCATATTCGAAGCCTTCTGGGTACGAGACCCCAATCTAGTAAAAAAAATCAAGGAATGGTGGAGGAACAGTGAGGAGAAAGGGAGAAACTTCATGGACACCTTCCAATTGAAGTTAAATGAGATCAAACACAAGATCAAGAAATGGAATCGAGAAGATTTCAGCCACATCATGAGAGACCAAAACCAATTGAATAATAACATCCAGGACATATAGCAACAGATCATTCAACACAGTCGATCATATAGCCTCACAGTGGAAGAAGGGAAGCTAATCAATCAGCTAGAGGAAAGGAGAAATCAAGAGGAGATTTTATGGAAGCAAAAATCCAGAGTCAACTGGTTGAGGGAAGGAGAAAGGAATACTTGCTTCTTCCATAAAGAAATGATTCAACACTAGCAACAGAATGAGATCTATTCCCTAAAGAATGAAAGGGTAATAGGGTATTCCAACATGAGGAGATGGAGGAGGTTCTGGTCCAACACTTCGAATCCCTTCTAACATAACCATTTCAAGATCAATCCAAGGCTACACAATGGATTTTGAGGAACATTCCACAACTTATCTCTAGGGACCAAAACCTTGCCCTCATGCGAGCAATAACACTGGAGGAAGTTGAGGAAGTGGTGAAGGGCATGGAAAAAAACAAGGCACCCGGACTGGATGGCTTCACGGTGGAATTCTATCAGGCAACTTGGAATTTCATAGGGCCTGACATACTGAATGTGGTGGAAGAATCACACTGGAACCAAAAGATATGTCCTAGCTTAAATGCGACTTTTATTTCTCTAATTCTGAAATCCTCCAAATCTGATGACCCTCAAGGTTTTAGACCTATCACAGTGATTGTGAAATGGCTAAAGCCTCTGGTTCCTCTCCTCATTTCCCCTGAAAAAATGGGTTTCGTTGAAGACCAGCAAATCCTGGATGGATTCGTGACGTCCCAGAAAATTGTGCATTCCCTTAAATCCAAAAAACTCCCTGGCATGTTGATCAAGCTAGACCTGTCAAAGACCTACGATCGCCTCAGCTGGGAGTACCTCAGCCATGTCCTCTGGGACTTTGGGTTCGATCATAGATGGATTAAATGGATCTATTCCTTGGTGTCATCCCCTGTGTTCTCTATTCTACTTAATGGCTCCCCCTCTCAAACTTTTAACCCATTGCGTGGCATTCGCTAGGGCGACCCCCTCTCCCCTTTTCTCTTCATTATTATTGTTGAAGGGTTGGGTCGATACCTTAAGACTGAAGCCAAAAATGCCCAAATCAAAGGCATGAGGTTATGGGGCAATGATATCCCTATTACTCACCAACATTTTGTAGACGACATCATGCTCTTTTGTCATGGGTTGCTACTAGAAGCCCATCGCATCAAAGAAGTACTCCTAGTCTTCATGGAAGCATCTCAGACAATGATCAACAATGAAAAATCATGCATTTTCTTTTTCAATACCCCTGGAAATATACAATCCTACCTAGCCTGGGTCGTGGGGTGTGGTATTGGATCTCTACCTTCTAAGTATCTGGGAATGCCCTTAACGGTAAAATCCCTTAAGACTTCCTGTTGGCAACCCCAACTACATCATGGGAAAACTCAACAGTTGTTATTTTCAATGGTTAAATATGGTGGTCCATACAATCCTCCTCAAAGAAATCCTCCAATCTATCCCAATCTATCAGCGTTATGGAATGGCAGTGCCAAAAACCTCATGTGAAAAGATGGTGGAGATGTTTAAGAAGTTCCTATGGGAAGGAGCTCCACAAAGTAAAAAATGGGCACTGGTATCTTGGCCAAACTTAACAAAGCATAGGATGGATGGAGGCTTGGGCTTTGAGGGACCCTTATATCCTAAATCAAGTAATGGGGGCAAATTATGGTGGCGTTGGATGAGTTGTGGGCTGGATCTATGGAAACAAATATGGACAAGAAAATAAAATATGCTTGTAAGAACGAAAGACATCCTAAGATACAGGGATCCCCCCAAAGGGTCAGCCATATGGAATTTGGCGACCCAAAATAGAGACCTTGTTCAATAGAACTTCTTCTGGGAAATAGGGAATGGAAAAAGAACCTTGTTTTAGCAAGAGTCTTGGCAACAAAGAGAAAAAAATTCAGAAAAGACAAGACCAGAGAGACCTTCTGCTATACACAACTGGGAGGAATTTTTATACAATGGAACAATTCTGGAAACCAAACCAAGTGTGAGAAGGTTGGAGGAGATGGAGGGAGAAGACAGATTGGTCAAAGGCCCTAGAATCAAATCAATGGAAGTAGTTAGAGAAGGAGCTAGACTCAAAGAAAATAACTATCCTAAATGGACCAAACATTCTCCGATGGGGATATACTACCAAAGGGACATTCACAATAAAAGAAGCGTATGGAATAAGAGTAGGCCAAGTTGGAGAAGGGCAGAACCTAATTTGCAAAAAGATATGGGGTGGAGGCTAGTGGCTGAAGGTAGTCTACTTCCTTTGAATTGTATGCAGAGGCCGCATTCTTACATGGGATCAACTCCAAAAAAGGGGATTCTATGGGCGTTCATTATGTAAGATTTGTAATACGAATAGTGAGGACCTTGAACATATCCTCAACACTTGTCCATATGTTGAACAGAAATGGAAACATATGGAGGACCTCTTTGGAAGTATGGATCGGGATAGGGATAACATTCAAGAAGCCATCCTCCTCTAAAGAATAGGCATTTTCTCCAGTCTAGTCATAAACAGATCATGGAGCGTCACACTGGGACTCACTCTCTGGGTAATCTAGAAAGAAAGGGTTCATTGAATCTTCAAGGATCGACTTCTCCCTCGAGAGGCAATGTAGGAAGGGATCATATAGAACATCAGGGAAACAATTCTAGCAAAGAAGTGGTATCCAGAGGACTAGCAAGTCCCACCCCATGAGGCTAGAATTATGCAGAAATTAAACATAGCTCTGACCATGGTAAACCAGGCCTCCTGGAAGGTAACATTGAGGGGAGCTACTTCCCTTAACCATTTTACAACCCCTCCGGAAGGATCTGTGAAGTTAAACTTTAATGGAGAATCGAAAGGAAACCCGAGACCAACAGGCCTCGAAGGACCTTTTCGGGACTTCAGAAACAACACCAAGCTCATATATGTTGATCATTGTGGGTTTGTTAGTAACAATGAAGCATAATTTGTAGCTATAAGGAAAGTCCTCCAAATTGAAACCAAAATGGACTACAGGAGTATTGTAGTGGAAGGGGATTCGAGGCTTGTAATCAACACGTAAAAAAGTTAGGCCAAGGAAACAAATGGGAAAAGCTCAACCACAGCTAGAGAACAGCAAGGCTAATCCAAGAGATAGGAACCCTTATTAGCAACTTCAACTATATAATGGCAAATCATATCAGGAGGGATGGAAATAAAGCGGCAAACTTCCTAGTGAATTGGGGCTGCAGTCATTTGGGTACACCTCTTGAGAAAGCTTGGTTAAACTAACCAGAAGATGATAAGTTTCAGCCCTTGAAGGAGATCATAGAACAATACCAGAGAAAGAGTGGCCAAGGCACTCAGACCCCCGGTCAGGTTGAGAGGTGGTTGACAGACCCATTAAGAGGGTCTTCATGGCAAGGATGTCTAAAGGAAGTGTCACCGCCTCCCACATGCTCGAAGCACAAGGCGTAATGGTTGTACGCATGGTTAAGACAAGATGGCGGAAGGAAGGTGACAATGGCATGCACCAAAGTTGGTTGATATCAAAGAGGGTTGGTAGAGAGGAGGGAGATCGGGTAGTTGTGTCAAAAGTGAAGGTGGTGCAATGGTTTGGGAAGGCAAAGAGATACAACGATCCATGCACTGGTTAATGGGTATGTTCTCTACCTGCACTCCATTATGCTTCCCTACATCTGGTTTGTTGAATTTGGATTGCATGGGGGCAAGGGCCTGGAGAGAGAGATCATTTGGGGCGGCGGGAATAGCTGGGAGGTGGAGGATGGTGGGATTCATCACAGTTGCATAAGCTATGCAGGGATATTACTCTACCTTGATATTGCACTCTCCTGCATGGGGTCTACTGGGGTATCGCTCTACTTTGGTATTCTCCTCTCGTGCATGGGGATTATAGGGATGGAGAGGGAAGGCTTATGGTCGAGTGAACCTTGTTTTCTCGTCTACTTGGAAAACCTAAGGGGAAATGGTAAGGTAGCAGCAATTTCATTAACGTTAAGTCCAGTCTGGGTCCCAGAATGAGTCGCAAAGGCTAGGGAATTGAGGAAGATGAGGGCCATGAGGGTGGACGCCAAGCTCGTGAGGGAAGTTAGTAGGGGGAGGATGTCAGTGGCAGGGGTCCTCCGGAATTGGGGAATTGTCATGTTGGGAAAGTTCTCCAGGAAGGCCTCATCTGGCAGCTGGAGCGGGCAATGGTTTGTAAGGTATGGGAGAGATACCTAGTGGAGGAAAGGGCTCAAAAGTCGGGAGTTCGAGATGAGAAGCATCAAGAATTGATGAGAAGAAGTCAGGGGGGAGTGGATGAGGTCAGCCAATAAGGGGCACAGTGGAGAAGAAGTGTGGATCCTATAGACTAGGATTCCGGGATGATGGGCTTGTAGGTGGCCATGCAGTTTGAGACAGAAACCGCGACCACTATAGGCACAGGGCAGGGGTCATGCAGGGGTGTCCAAGGCGTCTCGGGTGGGGGTTCCTTGCACGTGGGGGCTTTGAATGGGATGCATGGGGGAAAGAAATGTTGAATGAGCAGAACCATTGACTGACAAAGATTATGAAAATAATGGCTTGGAATATTTTTTTTCTTGTTCCAGTAATAGGTAACTCCCCTTCGAAGAAGAGAGCATTTAAGCTTGATCCCGACCAACGACAGCAATAAGTTAGAAGGCCCTAGGACATTACAATAATGGCTTGAGCAATGAAAGGCAAGGGCAGAGCGAGGTCGAGGCCGAGCCAAGCACCACTAGAAAATGTCATGGGAGGAAACTAGTGGCCAGCCTGCTCCAAGAAGTGGCAGCTGCATATGCGGGTGGCACTAAAGAGGAGATTCAACGGCTCATCACCAAGTGGGAGGAGGATATCAATAAAAATTTAAGTGTGGGGGTAGTGGACATGGAAGATTGGAAGGTCCAGATTCCTAATCCGGGACACACTCACGATAGAGAGACACAATAAAAACATACTCTATACATGTATTCGCTACTGAAATGCCTCCTAGGCAAGGCAATGGAACATATCTGGATGACTGCCATTAAGGATTTTCCATACTATAAGTAGGACTTTCAAAAGCTACAATTCCAATTGTATAAATAGGATGGTTTCCTCGGCCATATCGAGGAACACTTCCCATGTTGTTCTTGCCAACTGAGCTGCTCGGTTCCAATGCGAAAGACTTGGCCTTGGTTACCTTAGCATCTACCGAGCAAGAGGCCTACAAGGATGAAGTCGTAGTCTTTTTTTATTATTAAGTTTATATCCCGATAGGTTTTAATTTCCGATTTCCAGTTGTATATATATATGACAGACAGCATATGGTTGTGGACATGATAATCAAGTTTATATAGCTTGGATAGATATACTAAGTATCTTTTTTCTACTGGCTTGCTTATAATGCGATCAAGTGGTCAACGGACTTGGTTTCCCTCCAGGAAGGTTGAGACCACCTGACCAAGCTAAGTGGTTGTAACCTACTTGCATATTTTATAATGAAAAAGAAGGATCTACCAAGATTAACAACACACACACACACACAAAAGAACAAAAAGAAAAAATATTATTATAATTATTATTATTATGTTAATCATAATTGTCTTATAATTAGAGGGATTGCTTTTATCCCCACTTCTAAAATAAGTATGATAAGGCTTTTAATCAAAGGTTTAAGGAAGGCTTTCTTGATTACTAAATTGAAGTGCTTATGTATGTGATGGATGAGAATAGGCCCTGCAATTTTTAAGGTTCCATCTTTGTAGCCTTCAATGTCCTTAACTTCCACTTGTGCAAGTCGCTTAACCACAAACTATATGTCTTCAATAGAAAAAATACTTATTTTTTTTGTAAATAGTTTTGTGTTACCTCAAAATATCAAATTACATCATTCCTTCCATCATTGATCAACAATACAAAATAATACATTTACTATCTTCCTTGTCTTAGATCCCAGGATTGTTCATGGGTTTTTCCTTTTTTCTTTTTCTCTTGTAGACATCAATCCATTCTAAGGAATTCTCAGGAACATATGTAGATGAGATAATGATGACATTTTCTTGATACAGTTATATTACCAAAGGTTATGTCGTATTTGTTGTTTCCTTATCGATATAAGAGTGATCTAATTCATGTACATTTGTGCCCACTCATTGATGAAGCCAAAACTATGGCTTAGTCTCTTTCCCTTTTGGTTGAAGGATGAGCTTCCTCTATTGAAAGTTGAGATGGCTCTACAAGTGGCTAAGTTGATTTTGAAGGAGTTCATTTGGTGATAGAAGTCTTCTATTGTTCTGTGTTGTCATGTTTGTGAGCCGAAGTAGTCTAAATATGATAGGTTCCTTGCGAGAAGGGGAAGGCATTCTAAATATGATCGGGTTATTGACAAGTCTTACAATGGAAAGTAATGTTTTCATAATCCATTGGTTGTGAATAAACCCTACCCCTCCACTCGAGAAGGATTTTATCCGATAACCCTTTATGGAGGTCCACTTCAATACATATATGAACAAATGTGACAATTCCTTTTGCAAGCCTTTCAGTGTCTAATTTGATGAAGCAACCTAGTAATTTCCACAATAATTTCCATACATCAACTAAGATATATGTATGTGACAAATGAATGGGAAAGTTAGGAAGCCTTACCTACACTAGGGTTCTAACAACTATCATGGAAAGAGGATTAAAATTAGGAAACCATGGTTGAAAAGAGAGATCATAACAACCCCAAAACTAGGGTCCCTAATCAAAAACCTTATGCTAATCCTCTAAATTTCTAAATAACACAACAAAGGATCATTTTGAGCAAAGATGTAGCATTGTAATCTAACCCCAATTCTAGTGCACCCATTCTTGAAGAGTAGATTTTGATGGCCAAAAACCATTAAAATGACAAATAAATGTATGTCATTCATAATCTAAAGCTAATAATCTAGATGCAAGGTTAGCCACTTCAAGAGATGGGATTTCTGCTACTTGGTCCACAACAAATGTTGGCCTTAAGATTTTTTTGGGTTCGAAGGTGATGGTCTTGGCTTTAGGACATCCTTAAAATATTTGAGTTGGGACGGGGAAGATGCACCCTAGCCTTTTTCTCCACCTGTTAATTTTGATAGTAGATAATCGATGCATCCTTGGCTATTGTATTCACTAAGGGATTTTACATCCTAAAGCTACCTACCTCCATGAAGAAGCCAAATATTGTCACATGGGATGCTCATCCAATCTCATATCTCGTATCCTGGCTACGAGTGAGGAGACCAAATATGTGGCTTTGACTTACAGACAAAGTGAACCCCCCGAGATTTGTCTCATAAAGAGCGTCAAATTTTTCAGATATGGAGCATTAACTCCATCTTAGATGCAAGAACAACCTTGAAATAGAAAGTATTTCCATCGGTTTGTCAAACACCCCTCTAAAAGAAAATTAGCTCCCTCTTAAATAACTGATCCCGGCAGCACCAAATCACAACCTAGGGGAAAAAGGGATTCTATAACAACATGATTTGCATAAATATCACTTTGGAAACAAGTAAACCCACCTGGCCTGAGAACCCTAATAGTTCAATGGGAATATGTTTTACTCAAATCTTTTAAATAGTAGCAAGATGTGACAACGGCATGCATAAAAAATAAAATCCTTTGAAGTTGAGAATCATTAGAGCCCTACAATCCCCTTGTCCCTTGTTCGACCACTATGATGACCTCTTTCAAAATTCCATTCAAGCTCTTCCAACCTTCCTGCACCACAGCATCATGAATTTGTTGTTGAGAAAACAATGTGATGTAGATTAGGGTTGATTTCTCTTAACTTGATAACTACTTGTGAATTTTGTTGGCATCTTATTTCTTTTGTTACGTTATCTTCATCAAACAACTACCAAAAACATAAAACATGAATATCACAAAAGAAAATGAACACAAAGATGTAGGCTCCAAGCTAGGGAAAAACACCACAAGGGGAGAAACCCAACTAACTTCTCTTCTTATAGAATCAAATCAAAGTGAGAAATCCAAGATCCAAAAGCCAAGATAAAGACTTCCACACAAACCCAAGCCAACCCTCCTTCAAAGTTTCTCCACCAATTCAAAGTCAACAAAAGTCAAATCTGGTGAAACATATGAAATTTGACCATTTCCTGAAATTTCAGCTCCTACTTTTTTGGTCCCTGAAATCTCAACCCCTGAAATTTCAGGCCTACAATGCCTCAGAATAATTTTTTAGAACTAGGGCAGAAAATTCTTCATCTACTCTCTCTTTTGACTTCCTTCTCTCTCCTTTGACTTTTTTTGTTTTTATTTCTTGTCTTGGCATAGAGATCAATAAGTGAATTGATTGTCTCCAAAGTGGTTGAGTTTCCCTCTATATGTACACATCTAGGAGGTCGAATATGTGGTTCTTGGAGCCCTTGTTCCCAAGGAGGCTGACTTGGTCTTATGGTGACACTTTTGATTCTTTTAACTAAAAAAATAAATATTTTTATTTTTCATTCATCAAGGCCAAATGGGAGTTTGACTCATGACAAATTTATTTTGACTCAATAAATCCTAGAAGCAAGAAGAACATGCTTTGACTAGAAAATAGTAATAAAAAAATTTCTTCTTTTCTTCTTTTCTTCTTTTCTTCTTTTCTTCTTTTTCATGAAATACATAATGATAGAAATATAATGAAAATTATGAAGATTGAATCTAGTTATATTTTTCAACAATCCCTCTTAACTAGGGATGTATTCATAATTACACACCAGGATACAAGGATACTCTCAAATTGAAATATTCTCATAAGAAGAGTTTGGATTGATAAGCATCACTATCATAACCAACATTGTCAAAATAAAAAGGCCTTGAATGGAAAGCTCTAACTCTCCAATATATTAGAGCACAATTTTAGGAGGCATACATTTGGACACCATCACCACCACCTCCCAAGGCACTTACCCCATCTGGAGGTTCACTAGGTATGTCCTTACAGGACTATTCTTATCTTCGATTCCCAATCCTCAAAGAATATCAATCCTCCTAAGGACCACTCTTATCTTGGATACCCTATCTTATCCTCAAAGAGAATCAGGCCTCAAGAATACTCTTATCTTCGATTCCCAATCCTCAAGGAGTATCGATCCCAGATGCTTATCCAATCGTACATTCTCCTTACCAGTGCCTTCACTAGACTTACAATTTGTAATCCTCGTCTAGTGCATGACACATGGAGAATATGGTGTCCATCATCTCTCCCTCGACCAGGGAGGAGATCCTTACTCCCTCTCAATTAGGGAGACATAACCACAAGCCTTAGCTTGTCTCAATAATCAGCTACTTATTCTTTCATGGAGATCTATTTGTAGGTGCAAGGCTCCTTAAATCGCATCACACCATACCAAGCTTCGACCTTCCTAGATGCCAATCTTCACATAGATCTAACATGTCCTCAAATAGTTCTTCAAACATATTATGGAGCCAAACTCTTTCACAATCTATCCTCGTGACATGGTTTTTTTCCTTCATCCTTTTTAAGAAATTATTTCACTTTCCACTAATCATCAGTAGTTTCTCTGTCAGCAATAGTATATGTAAAACCAATCAATGTAGAGCCAATTATAGCTCCTTCTTTTCATCTGAGGAAAGTGAACTTCTTCGATATCAGTATCAAATCCATCATAGCATCAAGTGATCAACAAACTATCTCATGAATTCTTGTATAAATTTGTTGCCTTTCTTACCTCTATAGTGTACACATTTTTGTTGTATATTCTTCCTGGAAGTCATATCATATCCCAAACATTATGATACCATTCCTCATCATCAGAGTTTCCAAAACAAGTGATGTTAATTCAAATTTCAAGTTGTAATATTCTTTAAGTCACTTTGTGCTTCTAGCTCCCTTTGAATTCAACATTACTTCCTTCTCATTGTCTGGTTTTTCATTCTTCTAGCAGCATTAGTACCCGATAATCAAACCAATCAGATTTCCCTCTTTCTAACTAAGGTAGGTGAACTTCTTGCCATCAAATAATTTTCCTTTTTCCTACTTAATCTTCATGCTTTGCCACATTCTCTTAACTCTTCCATCGATTGAACAAGATTACATAGATCTTGACTTAACCTGCAACCTTTATTAAAAAATATGAAAGAACAAAAAGGCAAAGTACAAAGATAAAATAGTAATAGTGGTAATCAAGGAAATGTAGGGTAATTATCCTTTTGAAGATGGTTAGCTCCCTCTTAATATTGAACTTGTTCACCAACCTAGTTCTCACAATGTCATTATCATCAAGGGTTATATCTATCTCTTACAATGAAAATGATTAGATAAGGTTTCTGTTTCTAGGGCTCCTTTTAGTCCAAATTGTGTTAGGGTTTATAAACCCTAGATGCCAAAGTCTTAAAGACCTACCAATTGCAAAGTTATACAACCACACTAGAGAGTTAGTTGCAAAAACCTACCTTTTCAAGGTCTTCAAGATTTATCATGTTGGAAATTGCAAATTTCTACAAGCATGCAAACCCTAGAAATGCTTTCTTGGGATGAAGATCATTTCATTTAATGATCACAAAAATCTAGATTTCAAGAAATTAATTTGAATGCTAATATATCAGTTATATCATGATCTCTAATAAACTTATGCAAACCCTTATTACTATCTTTAAAACATCCTCACATCAATCATGAGATGCAAAAAGATTATACGTACATTTTTCAACCTTATCTTGCCTCTTTTTGCAAAGATCTAATTCATTGACTTATCTTCAGTTGTCATGTACCATCTTATTCCAACAAATATTCCTCCATCCTTCAAAGATTGTACTCAGACACGAACCACAAGAAGTTCTTTCAGGTCCTTCATTTTTTTCTTCACATAGTTTCATATTCTTAATTACATTCTATGCTATAAGGAGATATAATGTAACACCCTCCTCCCACGTCTACCCAAGCAACCGGCCAGTCGGGATAAACATGCGACAAAGAACACTATGATATGATTCAACCTCCTAAGTCACGTTACAGAAGTGGAACCGACAGACACACCATACAAACATTCAACGTCAACATTAGGACCCTCAGGAACCAATCCAAGCTTTTTGCCAACCAACCCCTGGGTCCCACTGAACTTTTGGACCACTTGACCTCTAGATTCTCTCATGTTGTGGCATGCCAGCATCTAGGGACCTCTGGATGCTCTCACAGGTCTGCAAGCCAACATCCAGGGACCATTTTGCACAGTGTTGTGCCAACGTCCTTGGGATTTGAGCAACTTTTGCAGGCCCATAGCCCAAGTCATTGCCCAGAATTTAATGACATCTTCAAAACAGCAAAATAACAAGAAAATGACAGTATAAATGCAGTCATTTGAATGATACCTTGACTAGACCCCTACTAGCCATGACAGGAATTTCATCAAACATATCATGAATATGTAATCTACATGTGTAAATAACAGATATGAGAATAGGGGTCTCATACTTAGTTGAGAATCACTAAGAGACATTGATGCCTCAACACATTAGTTTTTATTTCATCCATTAGGTCATAGATACATTGTTCATTCATTTACAAGTAAAAACATGATGAGAGTCATACATAGATATTTTCATAAAACACATGCATAACCAGCATAATAAAAATAGAAATACCAAGGATACAATAGCCATAGAATCCACATATAAACCAGTATATTACTCATGGAAGTACAAGGAGAAATAATCTTATATTAATGATGCAAATTCCAAGCCTAGGATGGGACTTCCACATTCCACTCGACCGTAATGGCTAAGCCAAATCTGTCTTTAGCCATTCACCCCTGTGCTATATTCCAAGCATGAATGTAGGATCTCATAGAACACATCAATCCAAAACCATCCAGGGCTTCCAGAGGCCATCCACCTCAACCCATCAAATAGTGATTCCACCTCACGGTCAGACATCACAAAACCATCATCAGATTGGTCTCTATCCAAGTCTTCATGGCTCCAGAGTGTTTGTTCCAACCAAGGCTTCGAGGACTAGTAACTCAACCCACAACTGTCATCAGGCTCTAGATCATTTGTCCAACCAAGGCTCCAGGACTAGTAACTCAACCCACTAAGGGCCCTAGAGCATTTTTCCAACCAAGGCTACAAGTAACTCAACCCAAGTTATTACAAGACTCCACAGTTTTTGTCTAACCAAGGCTCCAAGAATTAGTAACTCATCTCAAACTAAGGAAACATGAGAACTTACCAAAAACAAACAAGGAAATAAACCCACAGTCTCCATGGTTATCTAGGAAATCGCAAGGCTAGGCAATCCTTTGTCAATCCAGGAAATCCTCCATGCCAGTGATAGATCATGACCAATAATCCACATTCATGTGCCATGCTTGCCAAAACTAGTGAGGAAAACATATATGCAACTCGGTACCTGCAAGAAAATCCCGCTATAGTTGTTGATCCTGGTGTCCTCTTGCACTTTCCTGCGTTTCCTTTGCCTTCTTGCTCCAAAAATCCAAGTATGCCACACCCTCCAAGAGTGATCCAAGAAAACTCTATGTATCCAAGAGTATGAGAGAGAGAATAATGAGAGAGCTCCAACACTGAACTGACCAAGCTTACATTGACCAAACCTACCCATTGTTCCTGAGAAGCCTTTTTATTAATGAGGCCTCTATTTTCTTCAATTTCCATTATTTTCCATCAATTTCCTCCTCACATGCAACATAGGACCTTTCACCTTCCTTTTCTCCTAATTTCCATTATTTTCATAAATAAAATGTCAATAAATGCCTCATGCTTTTCCAAATCTTTTGCCATTGTCTTTGATAATTTCCTTAACCATAATAAACCAAATGAACACCCACTAGGATGTTTTCCCCACCATTCAGCTTGGAATATGTGGCCCATCACCATGGCCTTATATATATTTTTACAAGTAATTTTCACCAGGGCTATTACAGAACCCTCCCCCTTGGGGGAACACTATCCTTGATGTTCAATGACACCTGAAACCAACAAGACTTCTAAAAACAAAACATACTACCCATGGAGATTTATAACAGAGCTCGTTGAAGTATTTACAATGACCATATGCTAAAACATGACAAACATACCGTTTACTAGATCTTTATAACACATTTCATTATAGTATTTACAATAACAACCACATATACACACATACACATTTGCTTCAACCAGAAAATAATCACACTATCTATGGATCTTTATAAATCCAACTCGATACAGTATTTACAATGACATACACATATACACATTTTCTCAACCAGAAAATAAAGAATATGATGTCTACATCTACAACAATGGAATCCAAAGGCTCACACCTCCACCCTCACGGTAATACCAAGATTCATCTCCTTCCCAGGAAGTCTAAAATCCAGTGTCAAAGTCAAAGTTGCATCCATTGTCTAGCATTATAATCTTGCGCCACTTGTCCTCTTAGTGAACAGTTACCGACTCATTGTTCCAGAGCATACTCCCAATGTGCATTTGATTCCATTTGGAAATTATAATGACCAAAACAAATCTATCCTTGGACTTCCCTTATCTGCTACACAGTCCCTCAAGCAATCTGGTCTCTCCCTTCCGTGCATTCACACACCTTCCAAGTTTCGCTGGCACCCCCATCTCAAGCATTCCATCCCTTGGCAAGGCTTCATCGCATCAGAAGATACAAAAGCCAAGGCACATCCCTGCCTTAAAACCATCATAATAGGCATATTATGCTCATGGAAATCAATGGACACTATTGGGTACCAGTGTCCCACAATGGCCCTACTCCTGAAGTGTTTTACCAGCATACTTTTGCTTGTTCCAATTCCTGTTGTTGTTGTTGCTAATGCTTGTCATCAATTTCAACCACCCAATCGGGCATGTTCATGCATTCATGTACCAAGCACATAATTTCCATTAGATTTAAAATAAATTGAAATAAATTCACATCATACGTCATTGGTAACTCATCAATAAGCTACACTTGCAATCTTGTTTACTTCCTGTCACAACAAGTCAAACTAGCATCTTTGACCAAATCATGATGTATAAACATATCACTTTAGGTTAGCTCAAAACACAACCATCATAGATCAAAATCATGAATCACATGCAACCATCATAAACCAAAATCATAGATCACATGTAATCAGCATATACCAGAATTATAAATCACATGCATAATAAAAATGAAATAAAATAATGATACTTATTCTTTAATCAATCCTTAGCTTCTACATTTTTCCTTATTCCGTGCGCACTCTGAATTGGTTGCCACACCCGACAAACACCCAGTTCCTTCTCCTCAACCATGTGCACATACACATAGTGTGCATCACATAGATACAACCACACATGGTATACAACACCATGCAATACATGCACCTACACGTGACACACAACACATACACCTACACCCAATGTACAACACAACACAATACATACTCCTAAATCTATTGTACACCATAACAAAATGCATATACGTACACAGAGTACAACATAATGAATACACATGTCATGATTCCATGACTACACATTTCACATACGTAGTACCGCATGTACACAACACAACATGTATGACATGCACATAATACCACACATACACCAGTACCACATGTACAACATGTATACAGTACCACCTATACACAGCACCACCTGCACTTCATGTACACAACATCATATACACATGACATCACCTACACAATGCCACATATACATCGTACCACATGTACACAACGCCAGACGTACACAGCACCACATGCACAACATGTGCATGACACCGCATGTACATAGCACCATATGCACGACATGTACACAACCACCTGCACACAACACCATATGTACAACATGTACACGGCACCACATGCTCATAGAACCACTTGTACAACCATGCACACAACACCATATGTATATAACACCATATGTACAACATGCACACAACACCATATGTACTTATCACTACATATACAACATGTACATAGCACCCTATGTACACAACATTGCATATCCAACATGCACAGAACACCATATGCACACAACACCACATATCCATCATACGCACAATACAATATGTACACAACACTACATATCCAACATGCACACAACACCATATGCACAGGACAATATGTACATAGCACCGCATATCCAACATGTGCACAACACCATATGCACACAGCACCGCATATCCATCATGTTCACAATACAATATGTACACAACACCACATATCCAACATGTACATAGCACCATCTACACCCAGCATTGCATATGCAATATTCACACAATACTATCGGTACCACCATGTACATCACATCGCATAAACAACATGTGCACACACTATATATACACAATACTGCATGCTCACAATATCACAGATGCAACATGTATAACATATATAACATATGTACTACTGTAGTGTCACACATCCAAAGCCACATTGTCTCTACCAAGCAACCTTGCTTCCAGTGTCTCTCTGCCATCGATGCTTATCCTAGCATGTCGCAAGCACATTGCTTTCATTCCGTTGATGTATCCTTCAATGTTACCTGTCATAACATAAACATAGGCATAATACAAGCATACAATATCAATTCATATCCACATGACACTGACCTCATATATTCGTCATGACTACTCTTCCCACTTGATTCCTCATAAGACCAGGAACCCTTTCATGCCATTCACCTGCATAAGAAATCATTCCTCCACAAGAATGATCCTTGACAACCATGTCAGACAGTGACATAGATACATGGATACATACATACATATACATAAACATTAGCATTAAACAATCTGTCAAACAATGACATTATTATATATATATATATATATATATATAATACATATAAATATTAGCATTAATAATCATGATCCATGGTGACCCTGTCAGACATGACATACATACATACATACATACGTACATACATACATACATGCATGCATATATCCAAATAAATATTAGCATTAATAATCATTATCCAGGTTGGCCCTTTCAGACATGACATGCATACATACATACATACATGTATATATACATATAAATATTAGCATTAATAATCATGATCACAACATAATTACTAGATATCATAAGGTCAATGCTAAGAGAACTCCCTTTATGCATGCAACACATGTGAAACATCGAGAACAACGTTTCCCAACATATCCAAGGCATATGACGCCTCAAATACATTCACCTTTCCTTTCTTTATTACCTTTCCCATGACTGTCCTGCGATCGTCCATTTACACCAATGGACCCAATCAATCCAATCGGTTGCCATACACTTTCCTTCAAATGCCCTTATACATGCATTGAGCTTCATCCAAGTTGTACCTTACTTGTTGGGTACCACACAGCTCTCGTTGGGCTCCATTAACTTCCTCATTCCCCGACCAATTCCCAAGACTCCCAAAACAATAAAGGCAAGACTGAGAAGCAAACAAGAAGAAAACCATGGAAAACCAACAACAATACGACACCACAAACAAAGTGGTATGGACATACACTAGACATAAACAAAGCCGCAAACCAAGCTCAACAAATCACAAAAGACCAAAAGCACAAGACTGGAAATAAACACCATGACTCAATCCCCATGTTCCCAAAGCCTCCAAGGTTAGCCTTCTTCATGACTTCATGGCAGTCTCTTTTTCCATGCAATCTATTACATTGTACTTCCATAAACACATAACTATTAGTGCTTAAATAAACATAACAATACATCAGTTACCTTATCTTGTTGTGCCAAGCACACTGCCTTGCAACTGAACACATCCACACCATCTCTCAAGGGACAGCAACTCCTTTGACATATGCACTTGTAACTAGAGACTAGCTAATATACCTGTCAAATACATGTTCATGAATATAGCATATATCGCCATACTTTCAGAGAAAGTCAAGGTTAAGAAGACTTCCTGCATTCCAAGCAATCATTCGCTTGGTATTAGGGTTTCCAACCATGGCCAAAGGAATTCTTGCCCAATTCCTTTCTTTTACCATTTACCTTGCTGCAATTAAGTCTTATTATGCGCTATAACATCATCCAACTATTAGTTATATAAACAAATCAATTGTTACCTTTTCATGCTACTACTAAGCATGTTACCCTACAACTACTCACAGCTGTCAACCACGTGTTCCAAATATCAAGATAATCATATCTATCAATTTGAAATCAACCTTTACCAAGAGTAACAATCATGTCATAATCCATAGTCAACGCATAATCATTAGACATAATGCTACAACTGTCACCTACTACACTCAAGTACATATCAATTGTCTCAACACATAAGTGTTAGTACAATCATCTTAAAACAAGATCATTTGAACACACATATTATGTAATTCATCAAACATTCAACAAACTTGCAAACATACCATGTTAAATAAATCAACTAGATGATATAATCCAATAGTCAAGCATCAAATATGTAATATAATCAAACATTCAAGCACAAGGTAGACGGCATAAGCAAGCTCATACCTTAATGTATCTCAGGGGAGGCTATCTTGTCTGCACAATCAATCCAGATTAGCACAATATAACTTCACAACGCATCATCTCAACCACAATAAATAAGGTCATGATATCCATAACATTAACTAGCTAACATGTTTATATCATGAACTCATAAATAGTTTACATTCATGCATAACAGTCATGTATGCAAAGTCAATCTAGATTAGTACGACATAATATCACATCATATTAACTCATACATGAATGTCATAACCCTAACCATTTGCATAGATCGATCCAACTTAGTATGATACATATGACATCAAGACCTTAACATAATAACCCTAATCATCAAGTTACTAGCATATAACAAAAACAAGTTATATATCATGCTCCTCAACAACATATAACCCAATCATCAAGCTAACCATCATATAAGACAAAAATTTAACCTATAATGTACTCCTCAACAACATATAACATAATCATCAAGTTATCTAACACAAAACAACAATAGTAATGCATACTACTATCATTCATGACTATCTGACACTTGTGCATATGACTATCCTAATCAACTATCATCTATCATGTATGTAACCATAACATCAATAGACATGTACATGAACCTAATTTATATAACCCTAATGCATATAATGATCCATTAACTAACATACCTACATGCCAAACATACAATATATGTATGATGATCTGCTCTTACCCTGAAGTCCGTTGTTGCAACTTCACTTTAATGATCTGCATCTCCTCTATCTCAACCAACACATTAGCATCATAATATACCAATAACATCATGATGACTTAATTGCATACAATGACCTCATGCACAACAACCTTCACCATTACAATGAATGCATAACAACGTATAAACATTGACATGCAAAACAAATGCATATACACTGGCATGCATTCATGACTAACACATCCCAACAACAACATACCTCACTACAACCATGATCAATACCATGAAAATGCAACAAGCACATGGACTACAAGCATAAGGAACACATATGCAATTGATATGAATGCATGACCAACACACCGCCCATCTAATCTGAGGGGTGAACCATGCTCTGATACCACTCTGTAACTCCCTCCTCCTACGTCTACCCAAGCAACTAGCTAGTCAGGATAAACATGCGATGAGAGGCCACTATGATATGATTCAACCTCCTAAGTCACGTTAAGGAAGTGGAACCAACGGAAACACACCTTATAGACATTCAACATCAGCATCAGGACCCTCAGGAACTAATCCAACCTTTTTTCCAACTAGCCCCTAGGTCCAACTGAACTTTTAGACCACTTGACCTTTGGTCGCTCTCATGCTATGGGCATGCCAGTGTCCAGGGACCTCTACAAGCTCTCACAGGCCTGCAAGCTAGTGTCTAGGGACTATTTTTCATAGTGTTGTGTCAGCGTCCCCAGGATTTGAGCAACTTTTTCAAGCCCAGAGCCCAAGTCACTACCCAGAATTGAATAACATCTTCGTAACAGTAAAATAACAAGGAAATGATAGTATAAATGCAATCACTTGAATGAGACCTTGATTGGACCCCTACTAGCCATGACATACATTTCCTCAAACATATCACGAATATGTAATCTATGCATAGGGGTCTCATACTTAGCTAAGAATCGCTAATATACATTGATGCCTCAACACATTAGTTGTCATTTCATCCATTAGGTCACAGACAAATTGTTCATTCATTTACAAGTAAAAACATGATGAGAACCATTCATAGCTACTGACATAAAACACATACATAACCAATATAAGAACAACAAAAATACCAAGGATACAATAGCCATAGAATCCACATATAAACCAATATATTACTCGTGGAAGTACAAGGAGAAATAGCCTCGTATTAATGATGCAAAATCGAAACCCGGGATGGGACTTCCACGTTCCACTCGATCGTAGAATGGTTGAGCCAAATCTCTCTTCAACCATTCACCCCCATGCCATATTACAAGCATGAATGTGGGACCTCATAGAACACATCAATCCAAAACCATCCAGGGCTTCCAGAGGCCATCCACATTAACCCATCAAACAATGATTCCACCTCATGGTCGGAAGTCATAAAACCATCATCAGATTGGTCTCTATCCAAGCCTTTTAAGGCTCCAGAGTGTTTGTTCCAGCCAAGGCTTCGAGGACTAGTAACTCAACCCACAGTTTTTGCCATGCTCCAGAGCATTTGTCCAACCAATACTACGGGACTAGTAACTCAACCCAAGTTGTTATAGGGCTCCAGAGTGTTTTTCCAACCAAGGCTCCAAGAACTAGTAATTCAACCTAAGCTAAGGAAACATGAGAACCAACGAAAAACAAACAAGGAAATAAACCCACAATCTCCATGGCTATCCAGGAAATGGCAAGGCTAGGCAATCCTCCATGCTAGTGATAGATCATGACCAATAATCCACATGCATATGCCATGCATGCCAAAACTATTGATGAAAACATTCATGTAACTTGGTACTTGCAAGCAAATCTCATTGTAGCTACTGATCCCAATGTCCTCTTGCACTTTCATGCTCTTCCTTTGCCTTCTTGGGCCAAAAATCAAAGTATGCCACACCCTCCGAGAGTGCTCCAAGAAAACTCTAACTATCCAAGAGTATGAGAGAGAGAGAGAGAAATGAGAGATCTCCAACATTGAACTAACCAAGCTTACACTAACCAAACCTACCCACTCATCATCATAAGCCTTTTTATTAATGAGGCCTATATTTTGTTCAATTTCCATTATTTTCCTTCAATTTCCTCCTCACATGCAACCTATGACCTTTCACCTTCCTTTTCTCCTAATTTCCAATATTTTCATAAATAAAATGCCAATAAATGCGTCATGCCTTTCCAAGCCTTTGTCATTGTCTTTGCCAATTTCCTTACTCATAATAAACCAAATGAACACCCACTAGGATGTTTTGCCCACCATGCATCTTAGAATACGTGTCCCATCATCGTGGCCTTATATATATTTTTACATGGAATTTTCACTAGGGTTGTTACATATAATACTTCTTCATGGAGTCTGGACTTCTCGTGATGATTTTGGTCCCTTTCATAGACTATATATTTCGATCTTATTAGTCTTGTAACATAAAGTCTATCACTAAATTTTGCACAAAGATATACTTCATTAATTGTACCTAGTTTATGGTCCACTTTTTAACTTTAGATTACAATGCATATGATGAGCCTTATGATAAATTTCAATCTATAATAAATATTGTCTTTTAGAGCTTGCATATAATCATAGTGTCCTATAAAGTTTAGGCAGAAAGTTTAGTCTCAAAACTTTGCCATAAAGAGAGTGATATACTTTTTCAAATTTCTTGTCCTTCAAAATTTGAATGTCTTAGAGTCTTTGCATAGAGCAGAACTTTGTTTGTTGGACAGACTTTGAACAATGACTTCTCTTTCAATCGCGAGTTAGAATAGATGGTTTCAAAGGCCCCAAACTTCATTGGGTACTCTACATCTTCTTCTAGGAATTATAGAGAATATTGTAAACTTCATTGCTATAGAAGATTTGGATGTCATGTAGTTATTTCGTATCATCATGAATGCTTGTTCTTGTAGCTCACATAGTAGCTTTTTATTTTTCCCTATGGTTTGCATCATAGTCTTCCTTGAACAATTTTCTATGTTCTTGTCATACCTGTTACTTGCCTCAAAAACATATATAACCAACTATCTCAAAGATATGCATAACAAACTTTTTCTCTTAAGCGAGGATTTCTCCTAGCCTTTGATCTCACAATCTAAGTTTTTGTTTTCAAGGTCTCGGCCTTGGTCTAGTAGTTTTCCACAATCCTATTGTTCACTGCAGTCTCAGCCTTTTAGATTAAATGTAGACTTCTATAGATAATTCGGATATGGATTTTTCTTTGTCACAAAGGTTTGTATAAATTATTCACCAATTTATCTTTGTTTGAGGTTATCATATGATATTGGCATAATACATAACTTTGCATACCATGGGGACTATATTTAGAGATCTCGCCTTTTTATCCTACTTGAGTGAGTGCATATAATTTTTCTTCTTCGTCTTGAATTGTATCTTGAATAACAAGAGTATACTACAGATCTTTTGCACAAAATAATGACTTCTAAAAAATAGAGTTCTTATAGACTTCACGGACCTTTAATAACAATCTTTGTTCTTATAAGAATGTTGATGTCGATGATGATTTCAGTGCCAGGACTTATGGTTATTACAGATCATAGAGATAGGATTCTCAGGAAAAATAAATAAATAAATAAATAAAAATAATAAGATATTTAAAATAAAAATAAATAATAAATAAATAAAATAAAAAATGGAGCTCAATTTGTATGTCATGGAGACATAACTTCATGTTCCACAGAGATGATAACTCAAACTCCTATTTTGATTGGTCTTGTCCTGTTTGTAGTACTTGAGCGAAAGAGAGAGAATCATATTCTTTCTTGCCTTGCGTTACCTTTCCCTTTCACACATTGAATTATTGTCAAGATATGTTTATTGATGGTGCTTTCAAGATTCTTCTTGTTGTTGACCTTCAATTTCTAGAATGATGATCTTAGAATCTTACTCTTCAAGGTGCCAACAGAGTGTTATCTTCAAACTTCTTCTCCTTAATCTTAGCTCTAATACCATGTTGAGAAATCAATATGTTGTAGATTAGGGTCGATTTCTCTTAACTTGATAATTGCTTATGAATTTTGTTGCCTTATTGTTTCTTTTATTAGGTTTTCTTCATTAAACAATTACCAAAAACATAAAACATGAAGATCACAAAACACAATGAACACAAAGATGTAGGATTCAAGCCAAGGGAAAACCCTACAAGGGGGAAAACCCAACCAACTTCTCTTCTTAAAAAATCATATCAAAGTGAGAAATCCAAGACCCAAAAACCAAGGCAAATACTTCCACACAGACCCAAGGAAACCCTCCTTCAAACCTTTTTCACCAAGTCAAAGTCAACAAAAGATAAATCTGGTCAAACATCTAAAATCTAGTCATTTCTTGAAATTTCAGCTCCTACTTTTTCGATCCTTGAAATCTTGGCCCTTGAAATGTTGGGCCTGCAATAACTCAAAATTTTCACAGAACTAGGGTAGAAAATTTTTCATATTCTCTCTCTTTTGACCTCCTTCTCTCTCCTTTGACTTTGCTAGTTTTTCCTTCTTTTCTTGGCACAAAGATCGATGAGTGAATTGATTGTCTCCAAAGTAGTTGAGTTTCCCACAATATATACACATCCAAGAGGTCAAACAGGTGGCTCTTGGAGCTTAGGTTGACTTGTTCCCAAGGAAGGCCAACATGGTCTTGTAGTGACACTTTTGATTCTTTTGACTCAAAAATACATATTTTTATTTTTCACACATCAAGTCCAAATGGGACTTTGACTCATGTCAAATTACTTTTGACTTAATAAATCCTAGAAGCATGAAGCACATGCTTTGACTAGAAAATAATAACAATAAAATTTATTTTTCTCTTTTTTCTTTTTCATGAAGCACATAATGACACAAGTACAATGGAAATTATGAAGATTGAACCTAGTTACATTTTTCAACATCCACATGGACAAATCTACCAATCCATCGTTCTTCTTATAAAACTCTCTGGTAAGTACCTCATTCAAAACACGTCGGCCAAAAAAAAATTCTCTCATGTGATTTCTACCGAAAGACTTTGCTTAATTCAAGCAAGACATGTTGTCGCTGCCATCTACGTAACTTTAAAGAGGACCCTTCTCTTTCTCTCTGCATGAACTCAAAATCTCTGTAAACCCCATGCTCAAAATCTCTTCAAAGTTGGCCATTCTAAAAAACCCTCTTTCCACCTCTCAAAGCTATATGTTTGCTTCAATATAAAAATACTTCATCCTCTATAAAAAGATTTAAAATGTTGTTGACAATATTAGAGGATTCAAAAATATTTTTAAGGTAGGAAATACAATCACTCAATGGAATCATAATATTTTCTCTAGTTTTACAATTCAGAATTTTCTTCCAAAATTTTGTGGGATCTAATTAAGATAGGTGCAAAATATTCTCTTTATTTATATTTATATAGTATCTTTTTTCCTTCTAATTAGGACTTTCTATCTATTTATCTTATCGCATGTTAAGGACACATTAGTGTGACAAACCCAACCCATAAATGTCCAATTAAGGTTGTAGGGTATCCAGACCCAACCTCTTAGGTCACCATAAGGAAGTAGGGTTATAAAAAATCCTCTTCTAGAAACCTCTTTAAAAATTAATTCTAACTTTACCATCCTCTTCTACTTGTTGAAATATTTCCAACAATTTGAATTTCATCTCAATTCGAGCCCCATACACCAAGTTATGGCCCCTAAAAGATTTTCCATTGATGTCAAGTTGCCAATTGGATTGTCCATGTGTCACCCCCTTGATGGGAATGTAGGTTTTAACTCCGTACAGAAATTACCTACATGCGAATTCTAAAAAACAGAAAATATACAATTGGGAGAGTATATAACATAAAACAGTTATACACGGAGATTTTCCCCTGGATCCCAAAACCAGGACTACCAGATTGACTTTTCATTGTGTTCCTTTCAATGTTACAATAAATATATATACATGTTGAAGCATCTATAAGCCCCAATCCATTAACCCTGGATTAGAACATAACCGTAGTTCCCTTAACCGGATCTACAAAATACCATGGACAGAAAACCATCATGCCCAAAACCATGTGTGAAATCCATGCACAAAACCATAGGTAGGTCTTCCCACCTAATTTAGGGTCCAAAAAAAATTTCCTGGGGCATTACCCTGAACCCCTTGCAGGGGAGCTACGGCCCCCCTGTAATCCCCTCGCACGTGGGTTAGTCATGGAAAGAATATAACACACACCCAACATTCTCCCACTTGTTGTTTTCTTTCCATAGGAGAGCTTAGTCATTGATCCAGCCCTTCAATACCCATTGTTTCTCTACACCAAGAGAACTTCTCAGTGCTCACAAACTTTGTCAATGCATCTGCAGTATTCTTCAAAGTGTCCACCTTTACCAGCAACACCTTTTTGTCCTCAACCATATCCCTCACAAAGTGATATTGAACATCAATGTGCTTTGCCTTTGAATGATAAGCAGGGTTCTTTGCCAAGAAAATTTCACTTTGGTTGTCATAGTCTATCCTTATAGCTTATTGTACTAACCCCATACTTGAACACAATCTCTGCAGCCAAACTGCTTCCTTGCTTATATGAGTGGTTATCATGTATTCTGCCTCTGTAGTTGAAAGTGCCACTACAGACTGTCTCTTACTCATCCAACTAACTTCACCTCCAAATAGGTTAAACACATACCCACTTGTAGATCTTCTCTGATCGAGATCTCCAGCCCAGTATGCATCAACAAAGCCACAGATGTCCAAAATTCTGTACAATTCTGGTCTTCCTTGGTAGCAGAAACCATAACCACTAGTGCCATGCAAATACCTAAAAACCTGCTTCACTTCTATCCAATGCTCCTTCCCTGGTTTTGATATAAACCTGCTCAATACTTCCACTGCATGTGCAATGTTTTGTCTAGTATAGACCATTGCATACATCGGGCTACTGACTACACTTGCATATGGAACATGGGACATGTACTCCTCCTCTCCTTGTGTCTTGGGACACTGTTCAGCAAATAACTTTATAGCTACAGGAATAGGAACCTTCACTAGTTTACTATCCTACATATTAAAACTCTGTAGTATTGTCTCGACATACTTCCTCTAGTTTAAACAAAGCTTCCTCTTTGCCCGATCTCATTTAATTTCCATGCCCAAAATATATTTTACAGCACCAAGATCTTTCATGTCGAATTTGGAGGACAATTGGGTCTTCAAATCCTAGATAATTTCTTTGTCATTTCCAACCAGTGACATATCATCCACATACAAGACCAAATAAATAACACTGTCACCAATTAATTTAAAATACACGCAGTGACCTGCTTTGCTTCTGGTGAAGCCAAGTCCCCGTATAAATGTATCAAATTTCTCATACCACATCCTTGGTGACTATTTTAACCCATACAGAGACTTCTTTAACTTGCATACCAGTTCTTTCTTACCCTTCACCACAAAACCTTCAGGTTTCTTCATGTAGATCTCCTCTTCCGGATCCCTGTGAAGAAATGTTGTCTTCACATCCATTTGTTCTACCTCATAATCAAAAGCAGCAACAACAGATAAAAGTAATCTAATAGAAGTTACTTTGGTAACGGGAGAAAAAAATATCACCAAAATCAATTCCTGGCACCTGGGAATAACCTTTTGCTACCAATCGAACTTTCTATTTCTCCACTTTTCCTTCTACATTTGTCTTCTTCTTGAACACCCTTTTGTTGCTAATGGGTTTCCTTCCAGCCGACAACTCCCCGGCCAAGTCCCCGTATAAATGTATGAAATTTCTGATACCACATCCTAGTGACTATTTCAACCCATACAGAGACTTTTTTAACTTACATACTAGTTCTTTCTTACCCTTCACCGCAAAGCCTTCAGGTTGCTTCATGTAGATCTCTTTTTCCAGATCCATGTGAAGAAATGTTGTCTTCACATCCATCTGTTCTACCTCAAAATAAAAAGCAACAATGCCAAATAAAAGTAATCTAATAGAAGCTACCTTGGCAACAGGAGAAAAAATATCACCAAAATTAATTCCTGACACCTGGGAATAACCTTTTGCTACCAACTGAGCTTTGTATTTCTCCACCTTGCCCTTCTACATTCATCTTCTTCTTAAACACCCATTTTCTTCCAATGGGTTTCCTTCCAGCCAAAAACTCCACTAGATCCCAAGCCTCATTTTTGTGCAAAGATGTCACTTCATCAATCATGGCCTCTTTCCATAGTTTTCCATCCTCTGAATCTATCGCTTCCTTCACAGTTTTTGGATCATCATTAGTGATAGATAAAGAAAAATTTGAACAAAAAGCAGATGGACTATACCTTTATGGTTGCCTTTTTTCTTGAACTGATCTTCTCACAGCTGGATTTTGTGGCTCTTCATCTTCTTATTCCTCTTTTATTGTAGAATCTGATTCTTCCTCCTTTAGCTCAAAATTTATCTCCTCATGTTCCTTTGGTAGGAATTCATGTTTAATAACATCTTTCACCTCTCTAAACACCACATCTCTGTTGTACACAACCTTCCTTATTTCTGGGTTCCAATGCTTTAACCTTTTAGACCATCCATATACCCAATAAATATGCACTTTTCAGATTTACTATCCAACTTTGTTCTTTTCTCCTTTGGAACATGTACATATGCATCACATCCAAATACCCTCAGATGTGAAAGACGAGGTTTCTTACCAGTCCTTACCTCTTGTGGAGTGTTATCCTACAATGCTTATGAAGGTGATCTGTTAACCAGGTAACATGCAGTCTCCACCACCTCTGCTGAGAATTCTTGTCATAACCCGGCACCACTGAGCATGCTTCTTTCCTTTTCCATTAACGTCTTCTTCATTCTTTCTGCAACTCCATTTTTCTGAGGTGTGTATGGAGTAGTCTTTTGTCATGCTATACCACACTTCTTACAAAACTATTCAAATTCCTTCTTGCAAAACTATCCATTGTTATTTGTCCTCAACACCTTTATCTTCTTCTTTGTCTCGTTTTCCACTAGAGCCTTAAATTCTTTATGTAGTTTTTAACCCCGTACAGAAATTACCTGCATATGAATTCTAAAACATAGAAAATAAACGATGCGAGAGCATAACATATAAAACACATATACAGAACGATTTTCCCTTGGATCCCAAAACCGGGACTACCAGCTTGATTTTTCATTATGTTCCTTTCAATGTTATAATACATATTTATACATGTCAAAGCATCCAATACCATGGACCAAAAACCATCGCATCCAACACCATGGATCGAAAACCATCGCATCCAAAAACATGTGCAAAAATCATGCACAAAACCATAGGTGGGTCCCCCAACCTAACATATGGTCCAAAACGAAAATTTTCCAAGGCGCTACCCCGGACCCTATAAAGTGGGGTTACGAGTATGCCTCAAACCCCCTATGACCCCCCGCTACTACACAATCAGCGCAACGAAG
>APFE031306386.1:38376-85249 GCA_000404065.3 Pinus taeda
GTACAATAATTACCTGCATATGAATTCTAAAACACAGAAACTAAACGATGCGAGAGCATAACACATAAAACACATATACACAGAGATTTTCCCTTGGATCCCAAAACCGAGACTACCAACTTGATTTTTCATTATGTTCCTTTCAATGTTATAATACATATTTATACATGCCGAAGCATCCAATACCATGGACCGAAAACCATCACGTCCAACACCATGGACTGAAAACCATCGCGTCCAAAAACATGTGCAAAAATCATGCACAAAACCATAAGTGGGTCCGCCCAACCTAAGATATGGTCCAAAACCAAAATTTTCCGAGGCGTTGTCTCGAACCCCATAAAGTGGGGTTATGGGTATGCCTCAAACCCCCTTTGACACCCTGTTGTTACACAATCGGCGCAATGAAGGGGGCTCCCCCCGGTTAACTACGTGGGCTAGTCGTGGAAAGAATATAACACAACCCCACACTTTAGACCTGTCAAAGAATTCAGATTTCTTCCTAAGGAAATATATCCATGTATTCCTTGAGAAGTCATCTATAAATGATACATAGTACATAGACTTACCCAGTGATGGAACCGACACAGGTCCAGACACATCACTTTGCACAAACTCTAATATTTGTTTCGCCCTCTTAGCACCAGAGGGGAAGCTCACCCGATTCTTCTTCCCATATATACAATTTTCACAAAAATCAAAATCCAAAGAGAAATTAGACATACCTTCTATCATACCATTACCATGAAGTATTCGAAGGCCCTTCTCTCCAATATGTCTAAGCCTCTGATGCCATAGCATGGTCTTTTCTCCAGAGACCACTATATTTTCTGCTCCACTTTCAAGAACCACAGAACTGTTGCACCCATTAATAACAATGCTACCCTAAAGCTTGTACAAAGTTCCAATATGAACTCCCCACATCAATACCAGTGATCCCCAAACCATCTTGCATGTATCTTTCTCGAACACCATTTTTACACATGCATCATCCAGCTTGCTTACAGAAATCATATTTCTAGCCAATGCAGGAATATGCAAGACACCCGAAAGTGTTATAATCCTTCCACCTTGCAACTTCAACTTGACTTTTCTGCAACCAACGATTCTAGCCTTCCTGTCATCCCCTAAGAAGACATCACCACCATCATATTTCTCATACTCGTAGAACCATTCTTTATGGGGAGTGAAGTGAAAGGATGCACCTGAGTCAATCAACCATGCCTCATGATCTACATGTCTACTTGAATAAGAAGCCAAGTACACATCCCTACCTTCATTTGAGGTGGTTTTCACCTCTGCAAAAGGAGCATCATCAAATCCCTTTCCTTTCTCAGGAGATTTAGATTTACATTCCCTTTTCAAGTTCCCTTCCTTTTCGCATTTCTAGCACACCTTTACAGGTTTTCCTGGAGATTTAGATCTCCCACTTGAGGAGTTATTTTTGTTTCTATTTTGGTACCATCGTCATATAGATAAGGAATCACCATTATGGTCCTCCGTATTTTTTCATCTCATCTCGTCTGACAGCAAGGATGAGACTATTTCATCAAACTGAAAGGAAATTGCATTACTACCTATTGCAACAACCATACTATCCCATGAATCTGGTAGAGAACAGAACAAACTAATGCACTTATCTTCATATGAAATTTTAATATCAACAGATAATAACTGGCCTACCATATTATTAAAGGTGTTCAGATGCTCTGTCACCGAGTCTTCATTTTTCATCCTCGGGTTATACATCTTTTTTCGTAGGAATAGTTTATTCACGAGAGAATTAGAATGGTACAAAGTCCCTAACTTGTCCCACAAAGCCTTCATCGAATCTTCCCCTGATACATTCAGCAATACAAAATCTTAAACACATAATCGTATTGTGCTCTTTGCCTTCTGATCCAACTTTGCCCAGTCTTTGGTTGACATTGTTGTTGGTTTAGTACCCGGATTATGGCAATCCACTGATCTTTATCCACCAAAGATCCTCCATCTTGAGTTTCCACAACTCAAAACTCTGACCATTAAATTTCTCGATCTTTATCTTTCCACTGCTCGCCATCTTCTTTCACCACAAGAATTGATCCTGCGAATTTCCCACTGAACATGGTCTACCACAGGCCCAAGAAAACCCTTCAGCAGCAAAGGTTTCCCCTTGAAGCCAAAATAACTCTGATACCAAATGTAGGTTTTAACCCTGTACAAAATTACCTGCATGCGAATTCTAAAAGACAGAAAATAAACAATGGCGAGAGCATAAAACATAAAACATATATACACAGAAATTTTACCCTGGATCCCAAAACCGGGACTACCAAGAATGATTTTTCACTATGTTCCTTTCAATGTTACAATACATATATATTCATGTCCAAGCATCCATAAACCCCAATCCATTAACCTTGGATTAGAACATAATTGTAGTTCTCATTACAAGATCTACAAAATACCATGGACGGAAAAGCATCATGCCTAAAACCATGTGTGAAATCCATGCACAAAACCATAGGTAGGTCCGCCCACCTAATTTATGTTCCAAAAACCGACAGGGGGGGCTACCGCCCCCCTTGTGCCCCCCCCCCCCCCACGCGTGGGGTAGTCATGAAAAGAATATAACACACGCCCAACAGGGAAATATCAGTCTGTCAAGATATTAGGTTATCAAAAGGAAAAGCAAGTTTATGAACAGTCGATACCCTAATCCCTAATAGATAAGATCCCTAACCTCGCAATGGTTGATCATCCTAATATGTCAATAATCAATTCGCCAAGACCCATAAAAAACACACTTCAGTTCCTCTTGACATTCGATGACCCAAACGAGAAACTCAATCTACCAATAATCAATCTTTGATATTAGGAAGGCTATGTCAAGGTCCATGCCACTTCTTTCCACATCACTTAGGAGCATCGACACCTCGTCAACATGCCACGTCAATTCCATGTCGGCATGCCATATCGTCCATGACCTCTTCATGCCACATCATTTTCCACATGGTAGTCTACTTCCACGTCATCCGTTTAGTATATCGACTCAACCCCCTCCCCCCCCTCACCCCCAACCAACCCTGTAACGTCCCATGTCTACCCTATATTATAATATAGCAATGATGGCCACACCAACGTGGAAATATATAATGCAATTGAAGGGTTATATTGCCTTAACATATCCCTAGTCCAAGGAAGAAATCGTTGGGATTTGCTTGTTAGTTTGAAAAACCACACCCTTGCCCACTAAATCAAATACCAAACTCTCTAGGAAAAATTCGACCCCTATTTCGTACAACCTAGCATGTTTATAAGCAAATATAAACTATTAAATATTAAGTATATTTAATATAATAATTAATATGAATTATAATAACTATAAACCCTTGATGTTAAAGTATAAATTAAGGCCTCAATTAAAATAGATCTTTTGAACCTTCAAAGGGTGGCACACAATTCAAAATATGAGCAAGGATGTTGATAACATGTTCGTCCCACATCTATAAGATTTCAAAATTTTAGATTTCTATTGTGATCTCAAAATAAGAAACTTCATCACTCTAATTTAAGTTTCATTATCAGTGATATACCCACTCCTTGTGAGTTTTCACTAGTTTGTAGCCTTTAGTGTACAAGCTTATGCATGGAGGGCCCCCATCATCTCAACTTGTGCACTTATTTCCATTCTTATTCATATATGTAGATGTTGGTACATATTTTTATGTGTTTTCCTTTCACGATTATATATACTTATGCAAATAAGTATTTATTGTCATGCCTCTTGAAGTTCAAAAATACAAATTTAAAGCTTACAGTGTCCATTTTTGCTTAAAGATGTTCAAAAAAGATCCTGTATCATAATAAGTATATTGTACTGTGGGAAAAATCCTTCAATGATGGTTTCATTGGTCATCAATGTTGGAACTATGGTTTTATACCTTGTGGGTTTTTTCTGGCTCAACGCATGCTTAACCCCTTGTTGGGGTTTTGTTAATCCTCATTTCTAGATTTTCTTCATTCCCTCTTGTGATTGTTAGTGAGTTTGCATGTCCTGGGTTTGTTTGTATTTCCATGTTTTTACATTTGTTTATATGGATGAGGTGGAGCTTATTGATTACGAGCCTAAATTTTCTCCTTTAACCAAGATTTTGTGTCTTCTTTTGGACACTTGGCTTTTTCTCTTGTCTGCTCTAGGTCCCTTTTGTTCCTCACTCCCGGTCACTCCCTCGAATCCATGGTTTTCTCTATGGCTCATGATTCCCCTCCCATTCCCATGGCTCTTATGTTGTCCCCATCTTCATCGGCTCCTTGTTGGGTATTGGACAAATGTCAAGGCACTCAGGGATGGAATCTTGGTTCGATAAGGTTGATTTGGGGTTCAGCTCCTCCTAGGCCTCTCTCTATTGCGGATTTCCTTCAAAATAGCTAGCAGTTCAATGACCCTAATTCTTGAGTTTCAAAGGGTGTGGGTTTTGATATGGATTTCAATGGGGGTCCTTGACCAGTTTCTAATAGGTCAACTATTCCATTGTTGGACATCAACATTCTCCGTACTACTTACCCTTATATTTTGAGTCATTCTCTGCCTTTGTCCTCTCATCACCCTGCCAATAATATTTTGACTACACACTCTCGAGGTTTTCCAATGAAAAATTGTTCTGGGTTATGCCCAAGAAAAATTTCAAGTTTTGTTAAGTATGGCAACAAAAATCCTTGGTGTGTTCGCAAGAAGCTTCGACCTTATGCAACTTTGGTCTTAGGCAGTGATGTTTGTATAGTTTGTATGGAGCGAGCAGGGCTTTTGGCCACGTCTTTGCTTGTGGGCCATGTTCAAGGTCATTTTTTCTATTCAAACCCTTCGTTTTTCAGTTTCACAAGATGTTTCTATGTTTGTTCAGTCCCCTCCAAAGGTGGAAATCCTACACAAGGGATGGATTCACCTAAAGTTTACAAATGTGAAAGATGCTTGTGCTACAGTGGGACATTTCTAGCATATCGACTCTTCACCAATTATTTTCAAATATTGGCCTCATTTGTTTGTGCCAAGAACGAGTGATCAGGTGTTGTGTTGGTCTGGGTTCGGTTTCCAAGTCTTCCCTTGGACTATTCAGTGGATGAGGTTTTTCAAGATTTGGGAAACTGACTTGGTACATATTTGACTCATGATACTTCGTACCTCACTTCTAGTATTTTTTTATGGCCCATGTGTTGTTTTTGGTGGACTTGAGGGAGGATCTACCAGAGGAAATGGAATTGGGGGATGGCAAGGCAAATATTCAGGAACTGGACTATGAAGGGGTTCCTTTTCATCCCCCATCTATTAGTGGTAACTCGTTTGTTCCTCTTCAGCACTCTAAGGATTTATTGTCGATGGTTGTTGCTCCTATATTGGATCATATTGTAATGGATGATGTCGTGGTAGCTCCACAAGAGCCCACTGTTCCGAGTAAAACTTTCTCTCCTTCCTATGTAATTTCAAATGTCTACAATGTTGTATTTGTTGTAAATCATAAAGCAGACCATGTTTCTGATATTTCGTGCCCTCCCTTTTCTTTCTCCCTTTTGTCCCATGCCCTCTGCACTTTATCAATCCTTCAATGTGATATTTCATTATGATAGCTCAACCATGAATGGCTTGATTTGGCCATGTAATCTCATCATGTAAATTGAATTTAAAAATTAAATGGGTTGAGTAAGGGACACAGAGTCCAAGAGGTATGGGGAGGTCAGTTGATTGGGAAATTCACTTCACTTGTTGTAGGAGGAAAAATATGAAGTATATGATATCCATTTAGGGATGGTTGTTGAGCACTGAATGCACAGGGATGTTCTATGGAATGGGATGATTGTTGGAAATTAATTGGGATGCAACACCAGGGATAAGCCTTTGATGGCTTGGAAACCACAACAAGGAAAACAAACAACAAAAGGACAAGAAAATTAATGAGAGACAAAGTGTTGGCACGGAACTACGTAGCAGCATAAAAACAGGAGATGAGGAATTTTAGTGAAGGAATACACATTCCCATTCATTCAAGAGGGGAGAGGCATTCACAGAGGAAATATGAGTTAAAAATAGAGAGAGAACGAGTTCAAACGAGAGTGAGTAGAAATAGCTTGAATTCTGCATAAGGGAATTCAACTGCAACAGATAGTGTAGAAGAGACGAGAGGCGACAAGCCTCTATTTTTCTCTGAGTATTGGTTGTCCTTCATTAGATAGTTGGAGGGTAGAGGAAGGTGGCCTCTGAAACTCCTTGTGCATTGGTGAATTATTGAGAAGTTGGTAGGTGGAGGAAGACAGACCTCTGAAGTCCCTATTTTATCTAGTAGATTGGATTTTATTCCCTTGATAAAGACCACCTTAGACCCTTGGAATATGGCTTGGGGGTGACAACTGCAAGTATCTTAGTTGCAGCTTGTCTATGGTTGGGTGGAGAGTCCTTGTCCCGGACTCAGTTACCTTGCAACTTTAAAGATAAGTATTTTTTGTTACTTGTTCCCTTGTTCCCTTGTTAATGAAAGCATGATGAATTTATGGCTTGAATCCACTTTGGATTCCTAATAACACCTGTGCTATTTATTTAAAGAGTATATGGCCACATCCTTGTTTGGAACCTGGAATTCATTGTTGTGATGAAATCATGCATGTAAATTAATGCATCTCTGACCAATGCAACATTTGGCTATCTCTTTG
Organism: Pinus taeda; assembly: GCA_000404065.3. NCBI lineage: Eukaryota > Viridiplantae > Streptophyta > Pinopsida > Pinales > Pinaceae > Pinus > Pinus taeda. Next base: position 45,061 of record APFE031306386.1, read on the forward strand.
TCCTTCTTCCTTGTCTTGATTACATCTTTTGGTCGATGAAGTTCCCACAAAAAATACAATCCATCCATAAGGAGAGTTTGGTAAAACCATGATACTTATGTCGATTCAAGGAACCCTATGCCCACACTCGGTTCTTTATGTTTTGGTGCTTTCATGCTTACCCAATTAGTAGAAGAGAAAAGGGGAAGATCTAAACAAGCAAACCTAAGTCAAAGGTCTCTATATGCTTCTCTGAAGGAATAACCTCTCCCACTCTCAATAAGTTTGGATCCCTCTTCCGCCGATAAAATAAATAAGTGTTAATTCATAATCCTCTTTAAATATATAAATAGAAGTGAAATAAGAGAAAGGCTTCCTGTGCAGAGAGGTGAAGAAAACAAATTCATCAGGGTATTGTCTAGGCTAGCTAGCAGTGGAGCAATGTTTGTGTTCCTGTAATGACTCTGCCAGGGTACTGTCCAGGCCTGCTCACAGCGGAGCAACACCAGAGATGAAAAACTCTATTTTAAAAATCTAAAGCTTGTGAACTGCACTACCCTTTCCAATTTGAAACATCGTGATATTGTTGAATCTTATGATTGTGTTCAACCAAGGAGTTACAAAGGGGCCATGTTTATTCACGGGGTAAGTGGGGAGGCCAAAGTGATCTACACATTAATCAATATTCCCTGAAGAACTAAGAACCTGCACAGAATAGTCAACCAAGACAAAGAAGTTGGAATTCTACCAGTGTGTCACCAAGTGTTGTCGCTGCTACAACACCCTCCAAAATTTTGGCCTGAACCAAATATCAGAGCCTACCTTTGTCTTGCATATTGTCATCGCAAATATTGAAATCCGTTGTATGTGTTTTCTCTAAATGTCTTGGTCCCTTTTGCAAGAAAAGAAAAATGTCATACTTTTGCATGTTAAATGTTGCACAATGTATATGAGTCTATTTTAGTAGTGTCAAGGAGTTTCCTTTGTGTAAATTAGTTGATCTTACCATGTAAACACCTTTCGCACTCATTCCCAAAGTTGTAAGCATTGTTGCACAAGTGTTTTCATGGTCATCGCAAAGTGTATCTTTAGTGTCGCACTTGTCATAAGTCATCGCAAAGTTGTCGCACTAAGGGAAGTATGTTGTTCATGTGTCCTATATGACCTATGTCATTGTGTCATCAAGTGTTCTCATTGTGTGATCACATTCAAGTCTTATCATTATTCACATTAGCTTCATCGATCCCACACTTAGTCAAATTCTGAAAGCTCTCCGACCAAGCAACTTAGCCTCATTTGACCCTCTTGAACTATGCATTTCACAGTCTCAGGCCTCTAGCTGCAACCCTGCCTCTTGAAACTACCTAATATGCAATTCCTTCCTCCCAAAATTGTGAATTGTAGAGTTTCAGTGCTCAAGTTCAGACCTTGGCCTCCAAAAATACATAATTCATCCCTCCAACCTGGCCTCAAATGTGCATTGCGCAATCTCTAACCTCAAGCCCAACCCTTGAGCTCCTAAGTGTGCAATCGAGCAATCACCTAGTTTTCTTTGCCTTCTAGAACTACACAATAGGTAGAATCAGTGCTCAATCCTTCAACTTGGCTCACTAAGCTCAAAATTGCTTAATATGCTTACTCAGTCCAGCCTGCACTACACATTGCACAATCCCAAGGCTCAAGATTTACCCTTGATTTCCTAAGATGTACAATTGCACAATCACTGAGCCTCTCCCTCAGCCTACCGCCCATTTTTTACTGAGTCAGTGGACCAACATGCGACATCTTAGACTAGGGGTTTATCGGAATGATGTCATCTTGTCATGAGTGAATTGCAGATACAGGTACTCTATCATTCCATGACAAGATGATGAAGAAGGATATGGAGAAGGGAAACATGTTGGAAGACATCTTTGTAGCTAATTATGCAAGCTGATAAATCAAGAGAAAGCAAAAGGACACATGTTTGCAACCACAACTCAAGACTTGATATCATTGAAGACTCCTTATCTGTAAGCCATATGGTGGTGGATAAAAGAGCATTCCCAAGAAGACACATATCAAGGAGGAGCAAGAAAGTTCTTTTGAGGAGAAATTGGTGGTTACAACACTCCACTATTGGAGCTAGTGGTGTTCGGTGTATACATGTGTCTTGGGACTTTTAATTAATATATGAAGCCCGATGTCCAACAAGTTCTTCATGCATGGATTATGAATGTTTGTAAGACCGTTTTGTGAATGTTTATTATTCATGTTTGTTTTCACCTGTACTAAATGAACTATTTTAGTTATTTTAGTGCTTATCATATTGGGAATGTGTTGTAATGTTTGCAAAGCTTGTCACATCTTTATGGAGTATTCCGTTGGATGTTAGACAGATATCTCTTGAATATGTGTGTTTCTACCATAGTGGTACTATTACCTCTTGCTTAAAGGCTCCCTTTCTTTTCCCTTCATAGTAGAATAACCTTAACACACCTACAACTGAATTCTCACCAAGCACACTTACTTACTTTTCGACGGCATATATGAATTCCTCTCTCTTGCTGATAGCTAGAGCCAAGGAAAATCTATAAGAATACATGGCTACCGAGCCACCTACTCCTATGGTTTTCAACATATGGCTTGCCACATGAAATGTCAATATTATACATTCATCTCATCATTAATATAATCATGAAATGTAGAACATGCCAAACAATGTTAAGGATTAGGAAAACTTCCTTATTAAGTTGTCATGTCACTGTCTAATTTATTTAAGTGGGCCCCAACTAGGCCATTTTTTTAATTTGTCATATTCCTCTGCCCTCTATTGTAATCTTATCTCATGCACTAGATTTAATCAAGGGCTTGAACATCCGACTAGATTTTACTCATCTCTTCTTCATGAGCTCCTTTTCCTCACATCTAACAATTTAATCAAGACCAAAAACGAAGAAGGAAAGAAGAGAAATACCATAACAGTAACACATGACAACAACACAAAGCATGCTCATGCTTACAATCAATCAAAATTTAATCATGTGGCCAAAAATGATAAACAAATATTGTAAAATGCATTGGACATTCACATTCACTTTCATGAACACATGAAACATATGTACAAAGTTTTAAAAAATGACCCTTCAAAACAATTTAAAAGAACTCTTGAGCATCTTAGAGATCTCGAGGGGTTGCTCCATCTTCTTCTTCTATACCATTGGTTATTGTTTACGACATTTGGAATTTACATGAGTCATTCTTTTCATAGTCTGTCACACATACACAGTTGTCCGTTATACCAAAAATTAATATATTGACACATAACCTTGTCATACAACCCCTGTTGATCTGATATTGCTGAAATATCTAACACCTATGTCAGTTGAATAAAGAGACATATAGTAAGCACACATATACTTAGCAAAATGAATTTCAAGGTTCGTCCAATCCTTTTCATAGTATAATGAGGTTCGAAATGGGAAGGGAATTGTTAGATTTCTATATTGGTTTCCTCTTTAAAGCCATGGAGCAATTTCCAATCAGCGATGGTTGATATTTTCTCCATACCACGACATAATTCTATGAAAATATTATTCTTGTATAATAATTCAGAAAGTACATATGAAATCCTCATTATGGTCCTAAGGTAGAACTAAATTCACATTACTTGAAGATAATATAATGATTAGGACTTAGCTCAAGACCAAGAAAACCATAACATAATGAGTATCATACATAAGCAGACTTCTTAAGAAGCATCCCCATGGAAATGTACTATAGAATGGTGTTAGTTCAATGTTGGAGAGATGTACTAAAGAATAAGAAAATGACTAAATTCATATTCCAAGGATTACATCCAATTTAATCAATTTATACTCCACTGGGTCTAATCCCATATGAATTAATATGGTTTGACTTGGTGAGCTAAATTGTGATAGAATAAAGTGCAGTGTTACTTGATTATCATTAGTATCCATGTTTCACTAAGCTTACCCTAATAGAGTTAGGCTTGAACATTATAAATTAGTTATCACTATTACATTGTGTGATTTAATGTACATAATAGTACTCTTGCAACTTATAACCATGAGTATAGGTAGCTTAAACCTTTATATCATAGGATGAGAATTTGTATTCAAGGTATTAGTAACACATAACCATGAACTTAAGTAGTACTACAACAATCACTTGTTATAAGTACTTAGACAATTGATAGCAAATTAATCAACCACAAAAATCAACATGCAAGTATACTTGTGAGTGTAGTTCTTGTATTACTATAAGAGATGTCTAGATATGCAATGACTAAACGTCACTTTAAATTTTGTCGATGAAGTCCTCTAGGTCCAATTTCAGGCCTCAATATTAAGTTAAGTTTGACGTAAGTATGTTGATTGTTTTTAAAGCTATTTAGTTTTGATGTTAGCCAAATCTTTGTGACATGTGTAAACATACAAGTAAGAGCATTCATTCATGTTAATTGTATAAATTGAATTTCTAGAATATTATCTAAACCACTTTCATAAATATTGTTATGTTCCAGCTTTGGGTTTAACTAGATCAGGTCTCTGAACTTTAATTTCAAGGCCCATTTGGTCCAAGTCTTTAAATCAGAGCTCTGATACCACTTTGTAACATCACTTCTCATAGCCCTTGAATTTCTATGGTTATGGGAGAGGTTATTGATATTTTAAATTTCACATTTAATCATATTTCTATATGTTAAGGTGTTATTGTGGTGCTAGAAATCTGTCAACCAAGGGGGTCTCCCCGATGTGAAGTCCCAAGTAGACCTCACCCCCTTTAGAGCAGGAGCCCCATCCAGAGGACAAATCATCGATCTATCAATTCAAAGGAATTTACACGAAGAACTCTCTTTAATGGAATGTATTATTTCCTGTTATGGGGCTCATAAAGGAGTTGTGGATATTGTTGTTTAATCACCTTAATATGCTTGGGGTAACATGATCATGTTACCCAATAAAACTCCTTGTCGATTACTAGTTATATACTCATGAGTATGTTTTCTTGTGCTTAAGTGTATGACATTGTTGACCTCTCTGTAGTGATTTATGATACAGAATTGTTGAATATTGCAACCATGAGTATGCCAATAGCTAGTTGGATCCTTTGAAAAGACTCTATCTATGAAATATTACCATCACGGCTAGATCAATGATGAACATTGGCACACAGAGATTGGTTTGAAAACATCAAGTGTTTTCTAAGACTAATAAACCACTAGTTCTTGTTGTGGCTGGAAAACCATTAGTGCTTGTCTCTTGCTGATAAACCACCCATGCATTGAACAAACTAGGTGCTTGTTGAGAATGATAAACAATTGGTGCTTGATTTGGCTAAAATTGGTGCTTGTAGTTCATTGAAAAACCATTGGTGTTTTCATGGTCTGGTAAACCACTAGTGCTTTCCAAACAACTAATAAACCACCTGCATTGTGAATCACGGGTGTTTGATAGACTAATAAACCACTTGTGCACTATGTTTGTTTCGGATTGATAAAATCACTTGCAAGTATTTTCTTTCCCAAGTGCTTGCTTGGGCTGATAAACCACTCAATGCTTACAATTCATTGAGTGTTAGCTTGGGTTCACAAACCACTCAGAAGACTACTGTGATGTAGATGCCCATGCTCACTAGGGAGGTGAGTAGGAGGGCTTGTTTGGACCTGTATGAAAAGACTTTGTGGAGCAATATGACCATCATTGATTACTTGCCTTAAAGTTCATAAACTACTTAGTGAGTTGGATCTCAGTTTGGACCTATAAGAAAAGAATCTGTGTAGTATATTCGTCATTGCCACTGAATGATTGCTTTGGCTGAAAAACCGCTTAGTGAGTTGAAATCAGTAAAGACAAAGTTATTCAGTAAAGACAAAGTTACAAAGCATATACATCAATGAGTGCTTGCTTTGGTTGAGAAACTACTTAGTGTTTGTACAACCAAGAGAAACTACAAAGATATGTCATCAATTTAAAGAAATGTATGTTTATGTTATGAATTAATGTGTTTCAAAGTTTTTTTATGATAAATCTTATAAGAATTGTGTGTTATGATGTAGGTGAACTACTGAACCATCCAATGTGAATGTACAAGGCTGATAGAAAAACAAAACATCATCAACGTGATGACATCAGAGTGCATAATTGAAGCATGATAGAGTTGAAGACCATGAGAACTAGGCCATTGTAGTGACACTGGAAACCCATGACATGCTTTAATCACCATGATATGCCACGACCATGTGTTGTGTTATTAGAACAAGCTAGAGGGATGCCTTTGCTATGAAAACTCTTCCCATGTTTGGAAGCTAGCTTGCAAGGGATGGATCGCCCAAGGGACTAATGAATTAGAGAAGGGGACACATGAACTTGGAAGGTGTGTGAGTGCAGGGAAGGAAAATTCAAAATAAATTATTTTTCAAAAAGTCATGGGCATACTCAATGGATTCAAGCATACATTGGGTATACTCCAGGGAGCAATGAGTTGACTTTTTTCTTGTAAAGATAGTGAATGATGTGGTTGGAATGATAAATTCATGATATAACAGTTGCCACATACGTAAGGAACCATGACTATATGGTTCAATTACCTTTTCTCCCTATATAGAACACCAAGGACAGTGTTCCTTCAAAGGGGTGAGGTTTGTAACACCCATGTCTACCCAGTTATTATAAATATAGCAGTGACTGCCATACCAATGTGGAAATTAATTAACAGAACTAAAGGTTGGACTACCTTACGTATCCGTGGTCTAAGGAGGAAATTGTCAGGTTTTGCTTGTTACTCTGAAAAGCTGCACCTTTGCCCACTAAATCAAATACCATATCCTCTAGGAACAATTTGACCCCTATTTCGTATAACCAAGCATGTTTAGTTATAAATTAATAATTTAAGTAAATACGAACTATTAAAATCCTAAGTATTGTTAATATAATAATAAGTACTAATTATAGTAATTATAAATACTTGATGTTAAATTATATATTAAGGGCTCAATTAAAAGATAGCCCATGAACCTTAAAAGGGTGGAACACAAATCAAAATATGAGAGGGGATGCTAATAGTATGTTTGTCCCTCGAAGTTTGAAGGGACAACATCCTTAACAAGAAATGAAGGCGTAAGGCGGTTCCTCCTGTGCCTACTCGACCGTGGGTGGCAATGAGGCAATGGAAAAAATGAGATAAATACACATCATTACTTGCTCAACAACATGCTTTGCCACCAATCCAATCGACTACTTGCACATCATCTTCTCATCACACTTGTTTTGTTTGTTGATTAAGGTTTCATTATCAATCCTCTGCCTCCTTAGACCTTCGATTCAGCTAGGAAGTGATCAATTACATGAGAGCTATGATGCAGTTGATCTATGGTTGGAAGGAGAGTGGAAGTCCCTCCTTTAGTTTCCTACCAAATTAATCAGATAAGTAATCTCTCTTTGTATGTGAATTTTCCATATCGTAAACTTGTGACGAATTTAGTATTAAATGTGTTGTGCTTGTATGTTTTGAAGTATTTATATTATATGCATAAATTTCAGCACTAGTCATGTTTTCAACTATATATATAGTTTCCACCAATAGAGGTATGAGTACGCCAATAGTGGTAAGGATTATTGACAGTTTCCACCTAAGATTGTTTACAAATATTTTGAGGTTTTTGCATCCCTGCTCGCTTTTTGGTCATTCTGGATCTTTTCAATTTTATAGTTCGCCTATGTTTCTCATTTCATGTTTACTATAATGAAACTTATGGGATTTTAGGGATGTTTTATTTATGAGTATAATCATGTTAGAATTTCGTAATAAAATTATGGAAACTATAGTTTCTCTATAATAATTTTTCTCAATTTATTATTGTACCTTCAGTGATCAGAACATTTCATTATGACTTATTTTTGTACGATTGGGAGGATAAGTGGTGCCTCTTCTTCAAACGCCAACAAAACTGAGTGTACCAGATAAGTAGCCCATCCTTGAATGAAATTTTAATGTTTAAGTTATAATAAAGTTATGAAGAAACCGTGCACATCAACTTCTTCCATAATCGTATACCTGCTGGATGGAGGTTGTGTTAATTATATGTGTTATTTGTTCAATTGTGTAAGTCAATCACATCCACAATTGTGTATTTCCAAACTGAGATTGTGTTATCTATATGTCAATACGTATACATGCCCATCCTGTTGGGAATTTAGTGCAAGTCTGGGAAATTTTATTTGTGTGCCATTTATATTCCAATCCCGCGGAATACATATGCCATCAGGTTGGAATTTGGTGCAATCCTGGACAATTTATGGTGGGCCGGTTGTAGGTGCTAAGGATAATCGTTCAAAACCATAAACGATTTCTTCAAGCTCGGGTGGAACTTTGTCTCGGGTTTCCTTTGGAGTATCAGTCATCAACCTCCAATTTTACTTATTCTGCTAAAATAGCATAACTGTTTAATTTACCTATTATTTGGAAAACCTTTAGATTTTCCACATAATTAAAAAGAATTAAAAACCCAGTTCATAACTTTATCGCGTCCACCATTCCACAAACCTTTAGCGCATTAAATCTCTGTGTTGATCTCATTCCTCAATCTGACGGTTATCGCTTCACCCGCTCGCTAACTATCTTGGCCGATCTCCACCGTTGATCAATCCCACTTGTTCCAACGTTTGTCGTGTAATCTCACGTGGATTCTTGCACGATGCTTAACAGGCTAAGAGCATGTGATAAAAGTAGTTTTCTTGTGCCACGCATCGACCACTAAGGTTAATCGCGTGAAATTTCAAAATACCACTTACCACCTTGAGACCACGTGAGATACAACGTACACCTACAAAGACCCCTCTTTTGTTATAATTAATGCCTGCGCTTGTTGGCACACGATGACCATTAGATCTATTGGATCTGTCGATCGGACGATTCAATTCTTCTCCTAGGTTTCTCACGATTTTGTCAGTATTTATTCTTTCCACCAAGTTTAGTCTGTCTCTAAGTTATATTCAAGATATCGCTAACTAACGTTGTGATTTCAAATACATTCAGGTTGTTTCAATTCACAGTGAGTGAAGATTTAAACGCAATAACAAAAGATTATACAAAACTCTAATTCTACGGGGGGCAAACTGGAAATCAACAACACTCAGAAATAATTCGAAGAAAATTCAACCCTTCGGGATTTGACCATTCATACACAGTATACACAAAGATACAGAGAGATTCCAAATCTGTCCAAATCCCATTATACTAATTCAAAACTTACATAAGTACCAGTACATACAACAATCAGATCCTCAATCAATGGATCAAATCTGTCTAATCCTAGATAATATCTAATTTGCATGATATTCTCCTCACGAATCTCAAATAAGCCTAAATACTTGAATTAATTACAAGATAATAAAAATCCCTAAATTCCAGCTCAAATCCTATCTAGGAAGCTTTGTAAATTGACAACTAAAGGATCCCACTCGTTTGCTTGTGAACTTTTTTTGTATTTTTGGAATAAACTCGAAGCCTTTTGTCTTCAAGCCTCATGCTCCTGCATCAAACTCTGGAGGACAAAATTCTTCATGGTCTCCCGTCCATGAGCTCTTCTACAAAACTGCCCAACTTCTGTAGCATGGCATCTATCATCTAGGTAGCATCAGCAATTGGTTGATCCTTCCACTTGACCAAATACTGAAAATACTCATGTCCTCTTGTCCTTTTAAATAATCTCTTATCTAAAATCTTTTCTGGCTACAATGCCTTTGTTGTAGGTAACTATTTTACCCAGTCAACCTCTTTTTCTTATTTATCTTCTATTGTAGCATCTGCATTTCCACTTTCATACCTGTACAAATCAACAACATTGAAAATTGGAGATATTCCAATATCAGGGGGTAATTCAATTTCAGATGCATTTGTAGAAAACTTCCTCAAGATTTTGCATGGTCCAATTTTCTTAAATTTTAACTTGTTATACTCCCTTTTTGGGAATCTTTCCTTCCTCAGGTGTGCCAAAACCAAATCTCCAACTTCAAAATTAACTTCTCTCTTCTTCAAATATGCTCTGCTCTTGCACTCTATGTTGCTATCATGTAACTGATGTTTTACCTGTTCATGTATTGCTTGAATCTCTTAAGCAAAATATTCTCCTTCAACACTTCTCATTTCTTCTTTTCCCAAGTCTCTTAATTCAGACACTCCTCTTGGGTGCATTCCATAAACTATATGGAATGGACTCTACTCTGTACTCTTGTTAAAAGAATCATTATAAGCATATTCAGCCTGTGCCAAAATTTTATCCCACTGTTTTGGATGTTCACTTGCAAGACTTCTTAGAAGATTACCCAAGCCTTTGTTTAGAACTTTAGTCTGTCCATCAGTCTGAGGATGATAAGCTGAACTGAAACTCAGTTTAGTACCAGGTTTCTTCCACAAAGTCCTCCAGAAATGACCAACAAATCTGGTGTCTCTGTCTGAAACAATGCTCTTAGGCAACCCATGCAACCTTACTATCTCCTTAGAAAACAGATTAGCAATGTGAGTAGCATCACTGGTTTTATAACATGGAATAAAATGTGCCATTTTATAAAATCTGTCAACTACAACATAAATTGAATCATTTCCTCTTTGAGTTTTTGGTAAACCCAAAAGAAAGTCCATACTTACCATATCCCAAGGTCTGTCTGGAATAGGTAATGGAACATACAAACCTGTGTTTTGGCTCCTTCCCTTTGCATACTGACATACTTTACAATTTTTCACATACTTCTCCACTTCATATGTCATCTTCGGCCAAAAATAAAACCGATTCAACTGCTCATAAGTCTTGTCTGCACCAAAATGTCCTTCAAGTCCACCACTATCATTCCCCTTGATTAAATTTTCCCTCATAGAGCAATTTGGTATGCATACCTGACTTCTTTTAAACAACAATCCTTCTTACAAGAAAAAATCCAGCACTTACTTCTATCTAACAAAACAGGATTTTTACAAGCTTCAAATGCCTCTTTAAAATCTAAATCTTTCTCATATAATTCTTTAAGAGAATCAAAACCCAACACTTGAATTGGACTTTCCTGAACTAAGATACTTTTTCTGCTTAAGGCATTTGCTACCTTGTTTGATTGGCCATTTATATGTTTTAATACAAAATTAAAACCTTGAAGATATTCTACCCATTTTGCATGTTTCTGACTAAGCTTTGGCTATTGCATAATGTACTGCAATGCATGATTGTCTGAATAAAGTATAAACTCCTTAGACATCAAGTAATGCCTCCACTTCTTCAATGATTGTACAACTGCATAAAATTCCTTATCATAAGAAGAATATTTCTTCTTTAATTCATTCAGTTTTTCACTGAAATAAGCTACAGATCTATCCTCCTGAATTAAAGCAGCGCCAATAGCTTCTCCACTAGCATCACATTTCACTTGAAAAGGTTTATTAAAATTAGGCAAAATTAAAATAGGTTTTTCAGTGATCTTTCTTTTCAACAGCTGAAAATTCTTTTCTGCTTCAACAGTCCATTTAAATGGTTGTTTATCCTTCTTTATAGTGTCAATAATAGAAGCATTGATCTTACTAAAATTCCTTATGAATTTTCTATAAAGACTAGCAATACCATGAAAAATTCTTACCTCAAAAACACCTTTTGGTGAAGGCCACTCTATGATTTCCTTTATCTTCTTTGGATCCATCTTTAATCCATTAGCATAAACAAAAAAGCCCAAATATACCAACTCTTCCTTCATGAATGAACATTTCTTTAAATTTAAAAATATTTTTTCTTGATGCAGTTTTTGTAAGACATAATTCAGATGTCTCATATGTTCCTCTTTAGATCTATTGTAAACTAATATATCATCCAGATACATTATTACAAATTTACCAATAAATTCTTGCAACACTTCATTCAAAAGCCTCATAAATGTACTAGGAGCATTTGATCAAAAGGCATTATCATCCACTCATATAGTCCTTCATTTGTTTTAAAAGCAGTTTTCCATTCATCCCCTTCTCTAATCCTTATTTGATGATAACCACTTTTTAAATCCAACTTTGTAAAATGTCTTGCTCCACTTAAACAATCCATCAATCTTCAATTCTAGGTAAAGGAAATCTATACTTGATTGTTATTTTGTCGATTTCTCTTGAATAAGTGCAGATTCTCCAGCCTCCATCTTTCTTTGGACACAACATTGTTGGCACTACACAAGGACTCAAATTCTCTCTAACCAGTCCTTTATCTAGTAGTTCCTATACCTATTTTCTGATTTCTTCATTTTCTATGGGAGTCATCCTGTAAGCTGCTTTATTTGGTAGATTTTCCCCTGGAATCAAATCTATATGATGATTGATTTTTCTAATGGGCGGTAACTCATTAGGCAAATCATCTACAATGATAACATAATAATTCTCCAACATCTCTTGAATTTCAATTGGCAAATCAGAATCTTAGTGGACGTAATTGTTACCTTGGGTTTGCAAATCAATGCAAAATTTATCTCATCCTCTTCAATCTACTGCAAGTATTCTTTTCCACTCAGTAATAGGGTCTTTGGATTAGATTTTCTTAATGCATCCTCTTCTTCCATAGGCAACAATGTATGATTGATACCATCTTTACCAAATTAGTATGTGTTATTTTTCCCACCGTGCATAGCTCCTCTGTCATACTGCCAAGGTCTTCCCAGCAATATGTGACACACATCCATAGGCATCACATCACACAGAATTTTGTCTTTGTATCTACCCAACTGCAACTCCACTTCACATTGTTCATTCACTAACAATTGATGTCCTTTTTGAAGCCATGACACCTTGTAAGGTGTTGGATGTTTCTTTGTCCTTAATTTCAACTTTTCCACCACTTCTGTAGAAACCAAATTATCGGTGCTACCACTATCAATTATCATTTGACAACATTTTCCTTGAACCTTGCACACAGTGTTGAACAAAGTCTTTCTCTGTGTTGGTTCAACAACTTCCTTTGCTTGCTTCAACAAAACTTTGTTAACTACCAAAGATTCCCCTTTCTCTGGTACATTTTCTTCTTCTGGCACCTTTTCTGCTTCTTCTTCAATCTGAGCAACAATTACAATTCTCTGATTTGTCCCTGCATTTTTTGGGCACTCATAGGCTTTGTGTCCCAACTTATTACATCTATAACATCTAATTTCTCTTCCTCTACCTCCTCTTCCTCTAAAAAACCTCCTTTTTCCACTTGCATCACCTTCTGTGGGTGTATGCTGATTCGAGTTGCTGCTAGCTCCATCTCTAGGTGTTGTAGATCTTCCTCTACCACCTTGACTTCCTCTTCCTCGGAAAGTACCTCTACTTCTGGCAGATTGCTTCCTCATGAGTTTTTATTCAGCCTTGAATACCATCTGATAAGCCTCTTCTACTATTTTAGGAGACAACAAACTTATCTCATCTTGGATCTCCATTTTGAGACCATTTATATATCTTGCAACCTTCTCATCTTTATCTTGAATTTGTCCAGCTCTTATGCTCACTTTGTAAAATTCCTCTGTGTATTCTTTCACTATCAAAGACCTCTATCTAATATTCTGCATCTTCTATATAATGAAAGTTGATAATCACTTGGCAAAAACTTACCTCTCAACTTTGCCACCATCCTATTCCAATTTTTAATTGGCTGCTTACCAATTCTCCTTCTTTCTGCCTGCATGTCCTTTCAATTTTGTAACAACAAATTTCACTATCGTTCCTTCTTCCATTTCTTCATAATCAAAGAATTTATCCATGTCATTAATCCAGTCTATCAACTCCTCAGGGTTTAAACCTTCTGTATAAACTGAAACTTCAAGTTTGGGTTTAGATGTGGATCCTAACACTGATTTAAAGAATCTCATTTCAGGAGTAATTTCTAGAGGCTCCTCTTCTTCTGCAGCTTCAACTTTAGGCTCACTGACATCTCCATCTCTTTGATTTCCCATTTCCATTGCTTCTAATCTAGCTTGCATATGTTGCATAGCTTCCAACACTTCAACATTTGCAACTAGTCTTCCTCTTCTTCGACCACCACCACGTCTTCCTCCAACTCTGAAAGCCATGTTGGATTTCTTTTTCTGATCTTTGAGATCCTGCTCAGTGTCAATAAGCTGCTTTGATACTACTAATGGTGGGCTAGTTGCAGGTGTTAAGGATAATCGTTCAAAACCATAAACGATTTCTTCAAGCTCGGGTGGAACTTTGTCTCGGGTTTCCTTTGGAGTATCAGTCATCAACCTCCAATTTTAATTATTCTACTAAACTAGCAGAATTGTTTAATTTACTTGTTTTTTGGCAAACCTTCAGATTTTCCATAGAATTAAAAAGAGTTAAAAAACCCAGTTCATAAATTTATCGCATCCACCATTCCACAAACCTTTAGCACTTTAAATCTCCATCGTCGATCTCATTCCTCAATCTAACGGTTATCACTTCACCTGCTCGCCAACTAGCTTAGCTGATCTCCACCATTGATCAATCCTGCTTGATCCAACGGTTGTAGCGTAATCTCGCATGGATTCTTACACGATGCTTAACAAGCTGAGAGCACACGAGAAAAGTGGTTTTCTCGTGCCACGTGTTAACCGCTAAGGTTAATCGCATGAAGTTTCAAAATACCACTTACCACCTTGAGACCACACGAGATACAACTTACACCTATGAAGACCCCTCTTTTGTTCTGATTAATGCATGTGCTTGTTGGCACACAATGACCATTAGATCTATTAGATCTGTCAATCGGACAATTCAATTCTTCTCCTAGGTTTCTCACGATTTTGTCAGTGTTTCCTCTTTCTACCAAGTTTAGTCTATCTCTAAGTTATATTCAGGATATCACTAACTAACTCTATGATTTCAAATACATTCAGGTTGTTTCAATTCACAGTGAGTGAAGATTTAAACGCGATAACACAAGATTATACAAAACTCTAATTCTACACGAGCCAAACTAGAAATCAACAACACTAAGAAATAATTCGAAGGGAATTCAACCCTTCGGGATTTGACCATTCATACACAGTATACACAGAGATACAGAGAGATTCCAAATCTGTCCAAATCCCATTCTACTAATTCAAAACCTACATAAGTACCAGTACATACAATAATCAGATCCTTAATCAATGGATCAAATTTGTCTAATCCTAGATAATATCTAATCTGCATGATATTCTCCTCACGAATCTGAACTAAGCCTAAATACTTGAATTAATTACAAGATAATACAAATCCCTGAATTCTAGCTCAAAGCCTATCTAGGAAGATTTGTAAATTGACAGCTAAAAGACCCCACTCCTTTGCTTGTAAATATTTTTTTGTATCTTTGGAATAAATTTGAAGCCTTTTGTCTTCAAGCCTCATGCTCCTGCATCAATTTATTTGTATTTTATTTATATGACAACCTCATAAAGTTCGTATACCATCAACCTTGGGAATTCAGAGTTGGGTTGGTTAGTTTAATGATTAAAATAATAAATGTTAATATATGCATGACTAACCGCAATGGTGAAGTTGGCGCAGACCCTAAAGAATCTCTTCTTCTTTTCATGGTATGGTTCCATCTATGATAAGGATCCTCATATGATCAAGAAGTATCTAAAATATCTCTATATTTCCCGAGCTTTTCCCCAAGGACCAATACATTAGGTAATAGCGTAAAAGAGATTTTTTTTTTTTTTCCATCACTTAAGTATGCGCTAAAAAAATATTGAGGGACTTCAGTCCTCACAGGACCTAAGCGAGTAAATGGGTTATTCTCGATATATCGTATCGACTAATAAACTCTACTATGATCAAAGAACATAATGGACTATGGTTGCTTGGACCATGATAATTGTTCTTCTTTCAAAAGTCCTTGAAGTTTTTTTGGCTCTGTAGCCACAGAGCAGTCATTTCTAGCCATAACCAATGTCATCGAAAAGAGGAAAAGTTGAACCTATTTCGAAACGGCTTTATCTATTAGCAGAACGAATAATTCCAAATAAACTTAGATATCAATGCCCAACAACTGGAATATTTTCAAATTTCAATTCAGTAAACCAAGGGAATAATATTAACTCAAGGGATTATTACTAAAAACCCTAAGGTTTATATTCCCTAGGGGATTTAGTATTAAGCTATTGGGTTTATTATTCTCTTGAGTTTATAATATCAATCCCTAGAGTTTATTAATCTTAGGGTTCATATTTATATTACATAATTTCAAATTAAATAATAAATAATAATATTAAATATTAAATAATAATTATTTCTTTAGGCCAATAATGTATTATTGACCAATATACTTATCCATTAATCAATATTCCAACAATAAAGTTAAAGCATTAATCAATACTCCAAGAATAAAGTTAAGACAATGCAAGCACAGAGATGTGTGTGTGCTTGCACTACATTAACTTTATTGGTTAGAGTATTGATTAATGGATACGTATATTGGTCAATAACACATTGGCACCACAATCTCCCTTATATGAAAATATATTTAACATATCACTCCACTCCCTCACCATATAGTTACATGCACGATATTACTATTGTGGTTTAAAGTTCTTACTGTAAAAGGGAAAAGACAATATAATGTCAGGCTTAGAAGCATAAATTCTCCCTTATTAGTCCCTACCATCTGGCAATGGAATGGGACTCTAGTAATCAGTTTTTAGTCCCTTGACATTAGTTTGGTGGTGCGTTTTCGAATGTTTTTAATTTCATGTTAGGTTATTTATTTTATTTTCCTTCTCATTCAATTGATGGTCTTATTTGGCCTCTTCCCGAGGCGGAAGGGGCTAGACCATAGGTTATTCTCATTTTAGGCATGTTCATTAATAGTTAATGTTTGGAGTATCGAACTAATGTTAACATTAGTTTGCCATTAGTTTGATTTGTTTTACAGGTTGGCATATTGGTTTATTTGCAGGTTGGGTTATTCAGGTTGTTACATGTAGGTGTGCATGCAGATGCAGGTGGATGGACTTCCTCTGCCTCGTCTTTCTCCTGCCTTTCCTAGATTCCAAGGATTTCTCGATGCTCTAGTCAGAAGGGTCCTCTGATCTTCCTAAAGTGCTTGGCTCTGGTCAGAAGGGTCCTCTGAAGGGTTTATTCAGATGCAGGTGGATGTGCTTCCTTTGCCTTGTCTTTCTCCTGAGATGCTCTGGTCAAAAGGGTGCTCTAAAGGGTCTTCCTGAAGTGCTTGGCTTAGTTCCTGAAAGTTCCTTTGCATTAGGTTGTGGGTGCAGCATCCTGAACTGCAATGCCAACATCGAGCAGCAAGACCCAAAGAACAGAGTCCATAAGCTAGCTCTCCTCTCCCAATGCAACAAACAATGCTTCTGCAGGCAAAGCCCCAGAACTTCTCATCGGAGCCATGCGTGCAACCTCTATATCCCATGGGAGAAACACCTGAAGGAAGGAGGAGGAATGCATAGGAGTGCTTTCAGACTTGTTCCTCCATTCACTTTAATGGATTTGGAAGAGATAGAAGCGAAGGGGACAGGGAAGAGAAGATGCCAACATCAAGCAGCAAGACCCAGAGAACAAAGTCCATAAGCTAGCTCTGCTCTCCCAATCCAATGGACAGTGCTTCTACAGTTGAAGCCCCAGAACTTCTCATCGGAGTCGTGCGTGCAGGACTAGCAACTGAATGCGGGGGTTAGAGAAGGAGCAAGCATGACTTATGGCTGAGTCTATGACTGTGGGATGGGAGCTAGATCTAACCTGATAAATGCTTTGGAATGTTAGGAGAAATCTCACGGGAGCAAGCAAGGTGGTGGGGGCTAGTTCTGGCGTCTGGCTTCGGGACATTGCTATCTTACTAAAGGTTCGGCTCGGTTCCAAATAAAATTATGAAAGGAGGGGATTTTTTAAGCATGCTAGAAGGAAGGAAGGCACACATGGTGTTGGCAAGGGAAAAAAATGAAACCTAGGTGATGGCAAGCTTACTGAGACGAAAACGGAGGTACCATTTTTCTTCCCGATTCCCTATGGCAAACTAGTCCTTTTTCGCAAAATATTCTCTTCTCCTTCTCTTCTGGTAAAGAGCTTTGCATAGACACTATCGAACTTGTCAAGACCCGTCCCATGTCTTTGCTAGTAACTTGAGCTTGGAAGAACCGAGCTCCTTAAGAGCACAAGGAAGGTGCCTGATAGCAACAATATGTTGTAACATCCTCTCCCAGTGGTCGAGCCCTACTGGGGACATCATCTCCTTATCAGTCGATTACCTGAAAGCCGAAGGAGGGGGGATGGATAGCAATTTCTTCGCATTTCCCTGCTAGGGGCAGGGAGGTTAGATAGTTAAACAGCCAACAATCCCTGGTATTGTTTTGGTGCTTGCACCAATGGCTGCTTACTCATCATCTGAATAGACAATGCTCACTCATCATCTGAACACCGCAGGGAGCTTAGACAGTTAAATAGCCAACAGCATAAACATCTTAGCCAGCACCTAAGGTAGAAAGAAGAGAAATGGTGTTGAACAGGGAATATGGCATATGTTTGGGAAGCTATGACATATGTACTGGTTACCCTGCAAGGCTGATTTGATGGAGGTTAACGTAAATCAGGTCATTTGTACGTGTTAGTTGCTAATAATTCATTGCAAACACAGTTCATTCTATTCAACATTATCCATGTAGCATTGGCATACGTGTAAGTTACTTTTGTTATTATATAATAAAGTTAGAAAGCATTTAGTGGTAACCTCACTTCTACTTTTGTTTTTGCTACCGCTCGACTACATTGGTTTATATCAGGTTTTGTTTATGTTATTACATTGTATTGACATATTTTATGTTGTGTAGGGTTTCAACTTTTATTTAAAAATGGGTTTTGTTTTTCTTTTGGTCCTTTCAAAGGAATGATGTTAAAAGGCTTGTGCCTTTATCAGAGTTTTTATATTGGGTGGTTTTTGTATTTTACACAGTGTAGGGTTTCAGTTTTTGAGCTAGGTTGTTACGGTTATGGTTGAAACTCGATCATGTTTATATTATCCTTTGATTGTATGCGGTCAATCCTATAGGCTACTGTTGTCTCCCATGTTTTCAATATACAGAACCATGTTAATGTTGTTAGGATTGTGAAGGATTCCTCCATAATCTGCTTTGTCTTCATTTCCCTTAGGTTTTCCTTCAATTTTTTCTTTGATTTGCCCTACTTTTGTATGTTGTCAATTCTTATTCACACACCTCAACTATACTAGGAAGGTAGATAGAAAAAACTAAACAAGGATTATGAATTTTTAATGAACGTTAGTGTGAGGAAAGACATAAATCAAGTGACTAAATCTATTTGAACCGCTACTATGTCTCAGAAACACAATTTGTAATTATTGGAAAAGCATCACTTATTTCGTGTGAACAATTTCTCATATCTAATTGGAGATTGTTTATTTGATAGTTTAGAACTTTTGCTAGATTTTCGATACACATCAGTAGAGCTAACGAAAGGAACAATATAGTATTTTAGAGACTATCTCAAAAAACAAGATAGAGAGGCAATTTTGTCTTACGAACATGAACTGCATGAAGAGTCACTTAAAGAAATGCATAACATTAGCAACCATGAAATCTATTTCGACAAAATGGATAGATCTGCCTCAAACAATATACCACTAGGATCTAGAGGTCTATGGGAAGATATTTTTTGTATCCATTGGCTCTCAAATTGGCTGAAAATTCCAATTAGGGTTTGGTCCAAAACAAAGCTGAGAATTTGTTTGCACTTGAATTCAAGTGTTGGAACAAATACTCATGACATATTATTCCATGACGAGGATCCTCTAAATGGGAACTTCGAACCTTTGGTTCGTAGGCACTCTACAATGGATTGTACCTTCCAACAACAAAGCAACACCTCATACAAACAGATGAACTTATCCAGTAAACAAGATAACATAGAAACATGTCTTCTTCGAAGTAAATAAGATCCAAGTGAAATAAAGATATCTCATGCTAACGCTGAAACATTTGATGTAGCAACTGCGACAAATGCTGAGGTAGTTGTAATGTTTCCTTCAGCGCATTCCTCAAAGAACAATACTGAAACACAACCTGAAACAAAATGTCAGTTTATCTAAACTAAACTAAAACCATCTTGTCACTTAAACAAGCACAAGAGAAGTTTATCTTTGCATTTGCTTAAGGACATTGCTCGAAAAAATTTGAAAAGGCAAAAAATAGGCATTGAGTATAGCAAAATCACAATGAAAGAACAAGTAGTTCTAGAAAACATAAAAGACGCTAGTGAGACACTAAGATTTCGATCACTTAGAAACTTGAAAAAACACATTAGAAACCGAGCACAAACAGAAATTGTAACTTCTTGTCTGTTAGGCAAACAGACGAAAATGTTATCTCTGCATTTGCTTAAAGGCATTATTCAGAAAAAATTGAAAACATAGAAAATAAAACTTGCATTCAACGCAACAACAACGAAACAAGAAATAGTCATAGAAAAATTGGACTACAGTCCATCTGCAACAAGATCAAAGGATCTTTCAGCGCAATCAAAGAAAAGATCAATGAAAAAACTAACAAAATTATCAAAGTTTGAACAAATATATCAAACACAAATAACTGACACACCTATTTTCGATTGTTCATCATGTGAAAGAACTTTTTTCAAAAGAGACATTTGCTTCGTGAAACAAGCAAATCAAACAACACAAAATAAGATTAGGAAACTATCGACTAGTTTCGAGAATGTCAAATCTAGTGTTTCAAATGGCTATATCTGTAAACATTGCAAAAAAGCAATTGAGCATGAAATAATTGCTAAATATGCAGTTCCTGAATAGATAAGAAGAAACGATGCCACTAGAACACTCACACAACTCACTGAACTAGAATAAAGACTAGTTGCATTAAGGTTGCCCTTCTTGCAAATAAAATAAATGGGTCATCGACATAAGAAGCCAAAACTAGGCTTAACTGGAGGAGACATCAATGTCCCCACTAACATTTCTAGAATTCAATCTACATTGCCTCGAACTATAAAAGACATTGACACAGTTTTCGTTGTTGTCAAAAAAAGTTTAAGATTCAAATGTGCTTATGCATTTGGCTGAGTTCGAGTTCACAAAGTGATGAAAGCATTAAAACAATTATGCAAAAGAATGCTTTACAAGCTCGAAAACGCTACCATAAATGACAATTGGGAAGAGGCATTCCTACAAAACCCAGAGGCATATCAAAGTTCAAGTGAAGCTGAAGATAACGAACACGATAACCAAGAAAATGATGAACCAACGACAAAAACATTGATCAATGGATTCATTGATGCACATATTGTCCATGACCTTGTAAATAAACAAATTAACATTGCACCTACTGCAGGATACATGCCATTAGGAATCTTCAAAGATAAGTACTCAGAAGAAATGAGTTTCCCATCACTTTTCTATGGCAACAAATGCCCAACTGACATCTCCAAAAACTCTACATATCAAAATATTTATCACTGGGAAGTGCTTCATAAAAACCACGATTTTGCTTATCATACTACTAAAGTGTTTTATAAAGTAGTTCGCATTATCATAAATCAAGTCTTGAATACAATTTGGATTAGGATTAGAAAAGGGTAGTTAAAAGGTAGAAAATTGGTCGCAAAAGATGTTAAGTCAAAACCGAACCTAGATCGTATTTTAAAGTTTGAAATTGGGTACATGGACCTAAAAACAATTCGTACCTCACCTGACTACCACCAGGAAATGTGAACAAACTCTATGCAATGATTCGACAACTAGGGCTGCCCACTTTCTTTGTGTCCTTTAGCAATGCAGAGCATCTTTGGGATCCTCTAATGCATGCATTGAGACACATAAAACAAAATACTAGAAAACCAAACACAAATGAACTCGATGAAAATGAGCCTAGCTCATTAATAAGAAACGACCCTGTTACTTGTGTACGTTGCTATATATCTAGGAGGGACGCACTACATCAATTGATATCTCATGATCACAAGTATTATGGAGAGCTCAATGACTACTTCTATGTAACAGAGTTCCAAAATCGGGGCAGTGAACATGAGCATGGCTTGCTTTGGATAAAATTTGCACCAATCTATGGTCAAAATACAAACATTGAGGTCGAAAAATTTGTTGACAAATACTTGTCAACTAATTCATTGTTAATTGCAAAGGAACTTAGAGCTCTACAACACCATTGTCACACAAAAAGTTGTAGGAAGCATAGAAATTCTAATTGCAGATTTAATTTCCCAATACCACCAATGAATGTAACAAGAATACTTGAGCCTCTTGAATTTGATAGCTATAAAACAAAATCACATGCAAAGCTAATCTTTGAGACAATAAACAGTACAAGATACAACAAAAATGATACATTTGATAGCTTCTTAGCTAACCTTGGACTAGTACATAACGAATACATACATGCCATCCAATGTACGCTAAATCGAACAACTCTGTTATTGCAAAGAAAACCAGTTGACACCTGGACGAATAACTTTGCACAACATTTTTCGGGAATTTGTATTGCAAACATTGATTCCCAATTTGTATTTCACTCATATGCAGCTGTAATGTATTGCAGTTCCTATATGACAAAAGAAGATAAAACACTCACAAGAACATTTAAAAACATACGCGAAGATAATGTTAGAACGAAATCTGACATCGTAAATACCATTAGTTCTTTAGGGAAAGCTTTGGTCAACTTGCAACAAATGTCTGCACAACAGGCAGTGCATATTGTGTTATCATTTCCACTAAAATGTAGTTCACGAAAATGTGTATTCATTAACACATCTCCTGTCGATGAACATGCATTTTTTCTTAAAAGAAAAAAATACTTGCAAAAGGAAGCAGATGACTCAGAAGACATAATGTGCACATCAACCATTGACTACTATGTTCTACGACCTATAGCTATTGAACTTATATGTTTAGCAAAATTTTCATCTAGTTATACAAAGAAAGGACAAAAACATAGAAAATCAAGTAAACCATATGTCATTCGATCTGTTAGATATAACAAATACAAGGACATTGAAAATCACTGTAGAGAACAATTAATATTATACTATCCCTATCGAGTAAGTGAAATTGCAATTAAGCGGCATCACACAAGTTGACAATCTGCGTATCTTGCATTCAAAGAAAGAGTCAGGCAAAAGGAACAAAAGTTCAAATTTGTTACAACAGCTACAAGGGGTGACATAGATGATGCAATGCACGCAGTAGAAATAGAAACTGAACAAATATTCAACATAGATAGTTTGAAATCAAATGAAACAAAAACTACAACATTTAACAAATCGATAGATGACAAATACGAAAACTAAGACTTCCAAAACAACTTGGTACATTTCCAAGATACAAAGAAGTTTGCTCTACGATCTGCAAGGCCATATGAAATCATCAAACAATCACATATACTTGAAGACATAGAGTACTATGAGTTTATGTGACAATTAAACATAGAACAAGCAAGAATAGCCACTGATGTTGTAACAAGAAAATTGTACAGACCAGATGAACTGATCTATTTGTTATTAACAGGAGGTGCAAGAACAGGAAAGACACACACAGCTAAGGCAATCTTCCAATCCTTAGTACGCATACACAATGTGGCATTGCCTTATAACCCATCACAACTAATAGGAATAATCACTGGATACATGGGCAAAGTTGCTTTTAATGCTGGTGGTGTGACATTGCATTCCACATTCTATTTGCCCTTTAACAAAGCAAATTTCCCCTCACTAAACAACGAAAAACTAGACACATTATCAAAGCACTTCCAACAATTGCATGTACTCCTCATAGATGAGGCATCACTTGTTGGTGCAACAACACTATATCAAATTGATAAGTGACTCCGACAAATCTTACACACACCAACTTCATACTTCGGTAATGTTGACATGATATTCTCTGGTGATCTTTACCAGGCAAACCCAGTAAGAGACTCTCTATCTTTGAAAACCCAAAAATAAACAAAAACATAATTCCATACGACTTATGGGCAAAGAAAATAAAATGTTATCAATTACACACACCAATGTGTCAAAAAGACCCATTGTTCATCGATGTAATAAATAGGATGAGATTAAACATGCAAACAGATCAAGATATTTCTTACATAGACAATAATTGCTATAGGCCCACACCTTTAAGCCCAGTTTTCCCATACATTTTCTATTGAAACAAAGATTTCCATAATCACAATGAAAAAATGCTTTCACTAACAAAGGGGGAACAAATAATGCTCGCTGCAATTGACAACTATGAGATTCATAGATCGAGCTATTTTCATTTGATAAAGCAATCTCATTGCCATCAACAACTACAATTAAATAAAACATGTTAGTTGAACTATATGTAGGAAACTACAATACTAATGATGGATTGGCTAATGGTGCTGAAGGGATTTTCAAATCCTATTCATCTAATAACAACAGACCTGACATTGTCTAGATAGAATTTTCAGACATAGAAATTGGGAAACAACAAAGAAACAAATTCAAACAACTATACAATATAAATATATTGCCAAATTGGACACCAATCTTTCGAATTGCAAAATCACTAGCAATGTCTCATAACAAATTACAAATTACAATTCGAAAACAATTTCGAATCCAATTAGCCTGTGCACAAACAACACACTGAACACAAGGGTTGACATTAGATCAGCTTGCATTTGACGCAACTGGTGTCACAAAACATGTTCTAGTCTATACTGCACTATCATGTGTCAGGACTATTCACTCACTATACTTGATTAACAAATTGGCACAAAAACCTTCCATGTCAAAAACAAGATAATCAATGAAATGGCACGGCTAGAAACAATTGGCGCATGGAAACTAGAATTCACAAAGAAGAAATATGATAACAAGAATGCTTTATCGATTGCAAGTCTAAACACACGTAGTTTACGTGCACATCTTAGTGACGTGATCCATCACAAGGACTTAGTGGACAATATGATTCTTTGTTTTCAAGAAACTCATTTGTACATTCCGCCAATAGACAAAGAATTCTTATCATTCAATTTTTCCATTGCATGTTCTACACATGGAATTCTTACTTGTATAAACAAAAAAATATCTATTAAAGCAACAAAGACATTTCGCAAAAACAAAACAGAGCTTACACTAATTGACATCTACTTTCAATAGCCGATTTTCTTAATGAACATTTATGTAGCACCATTTGAGCAAGTATCCACGATAATACAAATAATTAAAGAAGAAAATTTTCAAACTACATATACCAATTGTATTTTCTTATTCATTGGTGATTTCAGCATTGACATCCAACTACAAATAGCTCGTAGCAAAATCTTTGTACAGTTTATGGAAATGGAAAACTTACAAGAAATAACAAGCAAGCTATCTCCGCAACGAAAAACAATAATAGGCCATATCTGGAAAATCTTGCCTATAAAACAGTGTGAAATAAATGTAACATGGGCATATTGGTCTGATCATAGCATATTCTATGCCCTACTACAGCTCTAACGACACTTTTCTGTGCACTCTGCTAAACATTCCATAAAACAAAGTCTATGTTTTCCACTTTTTTTGCACCTCTTGTTTTCTCACAGCAAAATCAATGTAACATTGAGATACAAGTTTCTATACAATTTGCTAAACATCATATTCGAACAAATTCTATGTTCTCCAAGCAACCTCAATGTCTGATCAACATACTAAGAGTCTATGTTTTTCAGCTTCCTTGCAACTACTTTGGGCAAACTATTCCAGGTATTTAACAACACATAAAACAACATTATGCATAGACTTACTATTGAATAGAACACATTTTGCTTGTAAACCTAATAGCTTGTACTCATGCCCTGTACAGGTAAATAATATGAAAAGACAACACGAAGAAATTACTGCTCCAGAGAATTGTAGCTTCTCAGAATCTGATAAAAAGTAACTAAACAAGCTTTATATCTATTCTTACAAGTTGCCTAATGCAAACAATATTTTAATTCATATTCTTTTAATATTGTTCTACAGACCAAAACAAGAAGAGGAATCTGAAATAAAGGCTAACCATCAACAATGCAATATGGTCACGATACAAGAATTGAAGAGCCTGAAACTCGGAAGAATCTTCCACGGTGACATTCTTGTAATATATAAAACAATACTTGATCAAATACATGGAATTGAATTGTTATGTGTTGATTTAGTCGATAGCAAGGGAATGTGGCAATTACACTGAATGTGCCACATAATCTCATTGCTACTGTTGAAGCCAAACTTGTAGTTGGCTAGGGAATTTGTATCAGACATTTTAAGATCTATCCAAAAACAATTTATGACCATGGAGACTACACTTGCATATTAGTTCTACATGGTAAAAACATCGTAGAAACAATCCTAGCCATCTGTAACCAGTACAAATTTGTATCAACAACAACAATTAACCAGCTCACAAACACAACAACTGCGTTCGCGATCGGCACAATCGCTGGCCTTGTAACATATGCACAAGAAATAGGTGGTCAATATGTGCTAAATATCAAGGATGGTCAATCTCAAAAAGACAAAGCTACAGTATGTGCAAATTCAATCATATATACTTTTTTGCATTTACTTAAACATACTTTAAAGCAATTACTTTTAAAACTAGTATATTTTGCAATTCAGGTTTATCTCTTCAGTACTTTTGTATCACTTTTCAAATCCATACAAAAACAAATTTCGAAACAAGAAGCACTAATGGTGTTGTTTCGAAATGTTGTTAGAGGAAAAGAACACAGATCACTATGCACATGTAAGTCCACCTTCATAACAACTGCCAATTCAAACAGAGTACTTACAGACCTAAGCAAACTAATTGTCTCAACAACAAAGGTTGTTTCATAGTTCACAAAATATAAATTCTAGTCCTTTGTTTATTGTGCTCCTAAATTCTGCTCCTTTATTTATTGTACTCCTAGCATTTTCTATTACAATATCTAACGCTAAAACTACATTGGAACATGAACCAGGTAACAAGAATGTTCACGATACCAAACATTCATGCAGAACCTTTTGTAACAATTTGCAACAATTGCTCTCTTCCAGCATATACATTCGGAACAGTGTCTGCAGATCAACTTAATTGTTCCACATGTAAAGAGTTAACCACATATCGATGTTGTCTACAATTGCACTGCATTATCCAAACAGAGGCAAACGTTCAGTACAAGTGCATTCTAAAAAAACGGTTTTCTACTAAGCTTTGTCCATCTTTAATAGATCTGACATATGAAAAATATCTAGAAGACGTTGTTGATGTCACATACAACCTACGAGACTTCCACGTACAAAACAATTTTCTGCTAGATAGTTTATATGTTATTTTGCGCACAGAATAATTCAATTTCAGTATCAAAGAGGATTAAGCTCTTATGTCATCTCATGCATCTACCTGCCATGGTGCTCCTGTTCTGTTGTTGCTTTTTCATGAAATTTGGCGCTCGTCCTTTGTTGTTGTTTTTTCATGAAATTGTTCAAATTGCACTACCTCGACATTTTGTTTCATAAACCATGCTCCCAAGAATAGCTGGAAAAATCCATTTTTCAAATGTAACCAGGGTGCATTAGAACATATTGATGATCATTTCATATTCGCCTTCATATCAATGCAAAAAAAATGGTGTCAAATATGCACAAAATCACTTCCACCATTCACCTCTTTCTTGCTATATGTGTATAAATATTGCTATCTTATTAGCCCTAGCCAATGATATATTCTTTGATTCCTCTACGAGTTAATATGGAGAGGCTTTCCCAGCTGCTTATGCTTTTTAATATCTCAAATGGGGAACTGAACCTAGAAAATACATAGATGATCACTAAAATGCAATGAGTTGTACTTTTTAAAGTTTTACCAATGGCCCCTCTCAAATAAGAAACTAGAAAAGGGGGCTAAAGCTAAGGCTTGTATCTTAAGGCTTAATGCATGGGACTAATGGAAATACTTATACACCTGTATTCAGGATATGAGCATTACTGCATGTGGACTAAAATACCAAGTTGCTTTCTAAAATAGAGTTATGAAGAAAAGAGTCATACATTGCATAAGATAAGAAAAAGATAAAATAAATCATTGTTTTGACTTTTAGGGTGAACATTTATACTTATTTCTATAAATGTAAGCTAGCGATGACAAAGCTAAGTAGATTAAAGCACGAGAAGTTATGTATCATTGTTTGCAAAGATTGTTTTCCTTCATTAGATTTTTCCAATGAATTGCTTCTATCTCTGTGTGTGTTTTCGATGCTGCTTAGTGTGTGCTTTCGATGTTGATTACTTTATAGTTCAGAATCTTGATATTGAGAGCTAATATAACTGACAACGAAGCAAGAAGCATCATCCGCAAAGGTAGCACCATGACCTGGTGAATTTTTAGCACCTAAAGAAGAATGTTGTGTTGAATATCAACTAGTCCGGATGACGTCTCACAAGCTTTTTGCAATTTCAATTCTGCTAGTTTTTGTGTAAGAGGGGAGATTTCCTTGTTTATCTCCTTAATTCCCAAATAAATGTAATCATCTTTCAGCAGTGATAAGCAAGAAGTATAGTTTCTACATTACATTATTGAATTGAGTTTGTAGATCAGATTTGGAGTAATAAAAATAAACATGGTATCAAAGTGATATTCTATGGGTTTAACGTAACTTGTATCTAAAATATTTTCATGACAGTCGTGCCCTAAAATGATTGGAATTGCCACTGCCCTACACCTATTAATTGTTTTGTGCATTGTTGATTAGTCACTTAATTCCCAAATAAATGCAATCATCTTTCAGTAGTGATAAGCAAGAAATAAATCAGATTGAGTTTGTAAATCAGATCTGGAGTAATAAAAATGAACATGGTATCAGAGTGATATTCTATGGGTTTAACGTGACTTGTATTTAAAATATTTTCATGACAGTCATGCCCTAAAATGATTGGAATTTCCACTGCCCTGCACCTATTCATCGTTTTGTGCATTGATGATTAGTCACTTGCCTGGTTTGTTCATGCATATCACATTCTGTGAAAGTTTGTTTCATTTTTTTAAAATAAACTCATCTACAACCATTGAGGAATTCATATTCCTTGGTATTAATGAAATAAAGGCTATGTTAAAAACATTTATGGTAGTTTTATTTTTCTCATCAAGTAATGTCAGTGTGTTGAACTATGAATAATCACATTAAATGCAATTATGTATGCTTATGGATGATGTGTTGCATGAACATCTACTTCTCTTTTATCAGCATCAAATATCTTTATTGATGAACCCTCTAAAATTTTCCTCTTTTCTCCAATTATGATTCCTGCATCTTGATACATGTTTGTATTTGCAATGGAATATTTGATTTGGATTGTCTTTGCTTTGTCCTCTTTGCCTTGGCTCTAATACTTTCTGATTGATTTATTGTAATATACCTCTTTTGGTATTTCATTCAATCTTCTTAGCGCCTTTCTCGTTGTATAGGAACCTTGGTAAACATTACTGCATTTTCTGCATTTCCATTCATGGTGTGTGCCCTCTTCTGAAATCCTTAATTTTGTGACATGCCTCCAAAGAGGAAAGTGATTGTCTTGAATTGGTGTTCCTCTTGGATTTTAGGTATATAAAAGGAAGCTGTGGGGAAATTGTAAGATTCTACAATAGTATGAAGAGAATCTACAAATCTGGTGATGCCCACCTTCTCTTGATCCCATAGTACAACACTTATTGCTCACTATAGAAAATGGCATTGCTTGTTTCTCACTACTTCATACTACTCAAATCTTGTTGCTCTGCTACTTACTGAAAATGTGAGTGGAACTCTAATAAGGAAATTAGAGGCATCCATTATCCATATTGTTAGTTTTGGATTTTCTAGGTTTTAAATTTTTAATGGTTTCTTCTATGGGTAATTGATGGTGTGGTACTGCTCCTAAACACATATTCGGAAATTAAATTTAATTAAACCTTATGTTTAATTAAATTATTTACCTCAATCTCATTATCGTGACTCAAAATTAAGCTAAATCCTGTTCAAACCTTCAAATCTCGTTATTCTGCTAAAATACCAGAATACCTTAATTTACCCGCGGAAACACGAAAGCCAAATCTCCAAGAACCGAAAAGAAATAAAAAGAAAAAATAAATTAAAAAAAAAAAAACAAAAAAAAACAAAAAATACAAAGAAATAATAATAATTAATAATAATAAATAAATAAATAAATAACAATTATTATATAGATATATATTATATATATATATATATATATATATAATATATATATATATATATAATATAATAATATATTATATATATATATATTATAAATATAAATATATATAAAATTATATATATAATAAATAATATATATATAATATAAATATAAAATATAAAAATTAAAAATTAAAAAAAAAAAAAAAAATAAAATATAATAATAATAATAAATAATAAATAATAATAAAATAATAAGAGGCAAGCTCGTAAATTCTCGGGTCCAAACTTTGAATTAACCTGCGCACACATTTATCACGCGATCGCCATCGGATCGCACCATTTACAATGAACAGTTGTGATTGACCGGGCTTCAACTAGAATAAAATCATAATTCATACGATATCGCGTCCGTTTTTTTATATTAACTCTCGATCGTTTTTCTTCGTGATATTCATCGGATCCCGCTACTTTCATCAAACGGCCACAATTGACTGGGTTGTTAACTCAATTTAATAAAATATCGCATTCGTTTCTGGATTAAACCTCGTGCCTATTTGCATGCGATGACCGTAGATCTATGGATCTGTTGATCGAACGGTCGTGATCTACTCTGGGGTTTATCACAACTTTTGTTGGGGTTTCTTCATTCCGCCAAGGTTTTAGCATCATCTACTTACAATTCAGTGTAATTATAGATAGCCTGATATCTCTAGTGACCAACTGCTTGAAGCAGCAACGATTCGAATGGACACAAGAAGCTAACGATAGCTTTGAACTGATCAAGCATAAGTTTATCGAGGCTATGTTCAATTATTATAATGATCATACCAACCAGCTTTGTTGTTTATCCATTATTTATTAGAATGGGGCATTGTGAAAAGAATGACCATTTAGCTGCTCTCGTCTATCTCAATTGTAGGAAGCTGCTATTGGCTTCCAACTTTAGTCTCCATTATGACCTTCCATCCAACTAAGAGCTTGAAGAACATTCTTACTTCTGGAGTATGCGAACATAATGTAGAATGTTCCCGTTAGCTTCCATTCTGCCAATCACAAAAAAAAAAAAAAAGCATGAGCTTGAGGAGATAGGAGAGTCTGAAGTATGCCCAACAACCTTTAGCTTCAGTAGTCCAGTTAGCTCCATTCAGCCTATCAAAAAATCTAAGAGCTTGAGCTTGAAAACACATTCAAATCTAAAGTATGCCCACAAACTAGGAGCTACTAGTCACTTGCCTGGTTTGTTCATGCATGTCACATTCTGTGAAAGTTTGTTTCATTTTTTTAAAATAAACTCATCTGCAACCATTCAGGAATTCATATTCCATGGTGTTAATGAAATAAAGGCTATGTTAAAAACATTTATGGTAGTTTTATTTTGCTCATCAAGTAATGCCAGTGTGTCGAACTTTGAATAATCACATTAAATGTTATTATGCATGCTTATGGATGATGTGCTACATGAACATCTGCTTCTCTTCGATCAGCATCAAACATCTTTATTGATGAGCCCTCTAAAATCTTCCTCTTTGCTCCAATTATGATTCCTGCATCTTGATACACGTTTGAATTTGCAAGGGAATACTTGATTTGGATTGTCTTTGCTTTATCCTCTTTGCCTTAGCTCTAATACTTTCTAATTGCTTTATTGTAATATACCTCTTTTGGTATTGCATTCAATCTTCTTAGCACCTTTCCCGCTGTATAGGAACCTTGGTAAACACTACTGCATTTTCTGCATTTCCAATCATGGGGTGTGCCTTCTTCTGAAATCCTCAGTTTTGTGACATGCCTCTGAAGAGGAAAGTGATTGTCTTGAATTGGTGTTCCTCTTGGATTTTAGGTATATAAAAGGAATTTGTGGGGAACTTGTAAGATTCTACAACAATATGAAGAGAATCTACAAATCTGGCGATGCCCACCTTCTCTTCATCCCATAGTACAACACTTATTGCTCACTCTAGAAAATGGCATTGCTTGTTTCTCACTGCTTCAGACTACTCAAATCTTGCTACTATGCTGCTTACTGAAAATGTAAGTGGAGCTCTAATAAGGAAATTAGAGGCATCCATTATCCATATTGTTAGTTTTGGATTTTATAGGTTTTAACTTTTTAATGGTTTCTTCTATGGGTAATTGATGGGGTGGTACTGCTTCTAAACACATATTCAGAAATTAAATTAGTTAAACCTTCTGTTTAATTAAATTATTTACCCTGATCTCGTTATCCCGACTCAAAATTAAGCTAAATCCCGTTCAAACCTTCAAATCTCATTATTCTGCTAAAATAGCAGAATACCTTAATCTACTGGGAAACAGCAAAAACCCAAGTCTTCCATGGAACAGAAAGAAATAAAAGTTGCAGCTCATAAATTCTCGAGTTCGAACTTTGAATTAACCCGCACACACATTTATCACGCAATCACCGTCGAATCGCTTCCTTTACAATGAACGGCTGTGATTAACCGGACTTCAACTAGAATAAAATCACAATTCATACGATATCACATCTGTTTTTTATATTAACTCTCGATCGTTTTTCCTCGCAATATCCGTCAGATCCCACACCTTTCATCGAATGGTCACAATTGACTGGTCTGTTAACTCAATTTAATAAAATATCGCGTCCGTTTCTGGATTAAACCTCGACACCTATTTGCACGGGATGGTCATAGATCTATCGATCTGTTGATCGGACGGTCGTGATCTACTCCATGGTTTATCGTGACTTCTGTTGGGGTATCTTCATTCTGCCAAGGTTTTAACGTCGACTACTTATAGTTCAGTGTAAATATAGATAGCCTGATAGTTCCAGTGACCAACTGCTTGAAGCAGCAGCGATTCGAATAACGATAGCTTCGAACTGATCAAGCATAAGTTTAACGATGCTATGTTCGATTATTATAATGATCATACCTGTTGTACCTTAAGAAACCAATTTCCTGGCTGTGTAGAAATTGTGCTTAAGACATTAATGTTTCTAGTTATTGTCACTTGTTTGTCACTTAATTGTATGTTATGTTCTTAAATGAAAGACCTGGAAGACTTGGTTGTTAACCCTCAATACTTAAGTGACTAGAAAATATCAGAATGCCATTTGATTGTTGAATATAAATGATGAATGAAGAAATCTTGAATAAGTCAAAGACAATATGTTGTTTTACACAGGACCTACTATATGTGACACTTGGAGAAGTTATAGATGATATGTTGCCTTACACGGAAACTACTATCTGTAACTTAGAATAATTGCAGAGGTGTGAACTTCAAGTATAGGAGTGCTCTTTTAAGGGATTTTAACTTCATTTACATAAGCAAATAAAGTCGTGCAACTTCATTACCATACTTAAAGTAGGAAAACATAAGATGGCACATAACAGAGAAGTCACAAAATCATATCTAACAATGTATGGAAAACTTTTGATTCTTTCATTAATCAATCATTGGTATCAGGAATTCAGTGGCCTAGTATCCATGTTCTCCAAAATTCCAACCCCTTCTCTCTAAATTTTCCCTTTTTTATACGTTATGAGATAGTTGGTAGTCACCAAAACTGTCAAACTACTTAACTATTTCCCTAACTGTCTAAAGTAAAAAGATATTACAAAATATTACACAAAGGGTAAAAGACACCTCAAAGAACATAAAATAACAAGAAGTAATGGAATTCAGAAGATTATGGCCATTCTCTATTCAAAACAGTATCTTGAGCCTTAACGGAGCAGTGGATGAAGGGCGGAAGGCTTTGAGAGCACCGTGGGAGTTAAAGAGTGTGTGAGAGCATCAAAGAGGTTGAACCCCTGAGGTGATTCCTAGCCGCACATTTTGGTCAACCATGCTAACGTCACGGTCAACTGTGGGGGTCGAGCTCTGATTAACCCTCGTGCTCATTGCTTCCCCGCAGTGCACCTCAAAGTGCATATCGATCTATCACTTGATCACGCTTGTTGAACTTGTATGACATCTAAATGATGACGGGCCCACGGAACTTAAAAAGAATCAACACTGGTTCATAGAACCTATTGCGTCTGCCTTTTCAACGCACCTTGACTCCCTTACGGACCCGATATAACATAAAATTGTATTTAATAATTCATCGAGTCCAATATTAAAGAATGAACCCAACGATTTGCCGACCCGATCTTCGAACCCGATAGGAAATAAACCTGAATTTAATGATTCATCGGGTCTGAATATTAATGACTGCACCCAATCATTTTGTCGACCCGATCTCCGAACCCGATAGGACATAAACTGTATTTAATAATTCATTGGGTCCGATATTAAAGACAGAACCCGATGACTTTGCCAACTCGATCTCTGGAGCCAATAAGAAATAAAACAGGATTTGATAATTTATCGGGTCCAGTCAAAAGATGAAAACTGATCACTTTTCAACCCAATATTGTGACCCAATATTTGACGGATCCCACCTCTTTTGATGAACGGTTGAGATTAACCTGGACTTCAGCAAATTTAAACTGTGTTTGATACATCGTCGTGCCCGATCTCTGAAATGAACCATTCTAGTTAATGTTGTGATTGTCGTTGGATCTATGGCCTATTGATCAGACAGCCCACATCTTCTCGCAGGTTTATTACTTTCACAGCCCTTGAAAATATGAAATCAACCATTTCTTTCATGTTTTTTTTATTTTTCTCTCATTTTGTAATAAGCTAAAAATAAGACTTAAATAACAATGGACAATGAGTGCTACGACAATACCAATTAGTTTTGTTGCTCATCCATTATCTATTAGAAGGAGGAATTCCGAAAAGAATGACCATTCAACAGCTCTCGTCTATCTCAATTGTAGGAAGTTGCTATTGGCTTCCAACTTTAGTCTCCATTCTGACCTTCCATCCATCTAAGAGCTTGAAGAACATGCTTACTTATGGAGTATGTGAACATAATGTAAAATATTCCCGTTAGGCTCCATTCTGCCAATCACAAAAAAAAACATGAGCTTGAGGAGACAGGAAAGTCTGAAGTATGCCCAACAACCTTTAGCTTCAGTGGTCCAGTTAGCTCCATTCAGCCTATCAAACAATCTAATAGCTTGAACTTGAAAACACATTCAAATCTAAAGCATGCCCACAAACCGTGAGCTACTAGATAGAGTTTCCTTGATATTCTCACTACATCACCCCCCTAATTCAACCAAATGTACAATAATATTCTGAGCAGGATGCTCCTACACCAGACTCCCGATGTAGAAAAAAAATTCATAGACTCATGTTTATGAGGTTTGTCACTTTTCTATAGTAATGTGATAGTTACAAGTCTGAATGACTTGCATCAACCTTCAAATCTCATTATTCTGCTAAAATAGTAGAATACCTTAATTTACTCGGGAAACAACAAAAACCCAAATCTTCCACGGAACCGAAAGAAATAAAAACCGCAACTCATAAATTCTCGGGTCCGAACTTTGAATTAACCCACGCGCACATTTATCACATGATCACCGTCGGCTCGCACCCTTTACAATGAATGGTTGTGATTGACCGGACTTCAACTGGAATAAAATCACAATTCATACGATATCGCGTCCGTTTTTTATATTAACTCTCAATCGTTTTTGTGCGCGATATCTGTCGGATCCCGCTCCTTTCATCGGACGGTCACGATTGACTAGGTTGTTAACTCAATCTAATAAAATATCGTGTCCATTTCTGGATTAAACCTCGGCACCTATTTGCACACAATGACCTTAGATTTGTCGATCTGTTGATCGGACGGTCGTGATCTACTCTGGGGTTTATCGCGACTTTTGTTAGGGTTTCTTCATTCCGCCAAGGTTTTAGCGCTTCTATTGTATTTAGCCTGTCTCTAAATTAAATGTTTGTGACCTTAAAACATATCCGGCTACTCTATGCACTTATTACTGATCTGCACATTGTACATTTCTCTAGTTTCAGAACATCTCCCTATTCCTCCAGCTTAGGGCATGGACTAGCTGCCGCACAACCCCCCTTATTTTAATCACATTTTATTTACTCTCACATGTTTTTGATGAAGATACTGGATTCATGTATCATACAAATAGAACATTATGTGGGTTTTGTTGATCACAAATCTTTCTGCACAAGGGAAGCATCTTTATATATCAATTTAAATTAAGCACTCCACCTTTGTGATCATTTATGCACATAGGAACCTTTGAAAATGAACATTGTGATACCAAGGAGTGAGACGAGAGTATAGTTTAAAATGTGCATGCACCTGCAGTTCTATATATATATATATATATTTGTTTTTAATTGTATATATACCATGTAAACTTAACATGGGAGGCATGATTATGTACATGCCATGGCAACTTAACATGAGAGGCACGATGTGGTTGACGTCACTAACGATGAACCCTTTAGATGCTTATGTGTGACTTTTGTTTAGGGTTGTGGGAGGTTATCAGTACAATCATATATCACTTTGCTTTAGTCCAAATAATGGGGTGAATGCATGCCTATGTACACATCATGTATCAGTGAATATGCCTCCCTTATTCATCCAACATGACTTTTACAAAAAGCCACTATGTAATAAATAATAGTTATGAATCTGTATATAAATGTAAAACAATCCATACATATACATGATTATTCACACATAAGTGCACCTAATTAGTTAGGTATGCAATGTACAAAGCCATCATTTATTTTGGGTGACTTGGTTTAGTGATTTATTACTACTGTGCATGAGGTCAACATGTAGGATCATGTAGTGATAGATTGGTAAAAATTATTTATTTTGGGGGGTTTGGTTGAATGATTTATTACTATTATGTATAATGTGTACATGTAGGATCATGTAGCAATAGATTCCTAAAAAAATTGTATATTTATTGTATAGAAAAGAAATTATAAAAGGGAGATGAGCTATATGTGTTGTGTGTGCACACACATATATATATGTTTGTTAATACATTGTTTGCAAAGTATGAGCACATGTTTGCTAATATATATACATAAGCCTATAACATCCACTTTAAGGGTCTTGTATTACACACACACACACATATATATATGTTAATATATTGTTTGCAAAGTATGAGCAGGTGTTTGCTCATATATATACATAAGTCTATAACATCCACTTAAGGGTCTTGTATTATACTAGGATGAGGGAGAATAGGTTTAATGATGTAATTGCTTCTTTGGGACAATATTTCAATGTCATTGATAATCATACTTAATAAATAATTCTGCAAATTTCTAGAGATTCGTAATCTTGTTAACTTAACATATTGTCATCTGATCAAATCTGAAATTTAATAGAACAATAACCTCTCCCATAACAACAAAAATTCAATGGCTATGAAAGGTGGTGTTACAAAGTGGTATCAGAGCTCCAGTTCAGACACTTAGACCAAATGGGCCTTGAAATTATAGTTTAGAGACCTAATCTAGTTAAAACCATAGCTAAAACCTAGCAATATTTATGAAATTGATTTATATAATATTCTAGCAATTCCATTTGTATAATTAATATGAATGAACCCTCTTACTTGTATGTTTACATGTGTCGCAAAGATCTGGCTAATGTCAAAACCAAATAGCTTTAAGATTAATCAACATACTTATGTCAAACTTAACTTAAGATTGAGGCCCAACTTTGGACCTGGAGGAATTCATAGATAGAATTCAAAATGACATTTAGTTATTGCATATGCAGACTTCTCTTATAGTAATACAAGAATTACACTCACAAGCATACTTGCATGTTGATTTTTGTGGTTGACTAAATTACTATCAATTGTCTAAGTACTTATAACAAGTGAATGGTGTAGTACTACATAAGTTGATGGTTATGAGTTATTAATAAC
The DNA here is from genome assembly GCA_000404065.3 of Pinus taeda. Classification (NCBI taxonomy): domain Eukaryota; kingdom Viridiplantae; phylum Streptophyta; class Pinopsida; order Pinales; family Pinaceae; genus Pinus; species Pinus taeda. The sequence continues at coordinate 83,051 of APFE031306386.1, forward strand.
TTGAATACCATTGCTCATGTTATGACATAAAGGTTTAAGCTACCTATACTCTTGGTTCTCAGCTGCATAAGTACTATTATCTACATTAACTCACACAATGTAATAGTGATAACTCATGGATAGTGCTCAAGCCTAGCTCTATTAGTGTAAGCTTGGCAAAACATGGATACTAATGACAATCAATAAAAACTACACTTTATTCTATCACAATTTAGCTCACCAACTCAGACTATAGTAATTCATATGGGATTATATGATCTGAATTGGATCCATAAAGAGAAATAAACATAACCATGGTTGTACCAGGTCGAGACAAACTTCTAAAAATTCCAAAATAGTGATCAAATACACCCTGAACCAGTGGCAATGGCAACCAGTGTGGAACAACGAGGACCCTGGTCAAAGTGCGCTGATCGAGGCCCATGGAGACTACGCGGGAGGCCGAATTAGCCCCTGGAAGCCCCGGATCAAGAAACAGAGGTGGATTTTGATGCACGATTAGCGGCAAAAAGGGCCAAAATGGAGAAGCCACGAGCACTCGGACATGTGGGGAGCCGGAGAACCGCGGGCGAAAAGCGAAAAAAAGCGCTAAAGGACAAGGCGAGACCCGCGCTTCGAAAAACTAGTGCTATTAATCGGGCGCCCTCAAACGGTAAGCGATTTTGGAGAAATTGGAGTGATCCCACTCAATGATCGACGTGTGGCAAGTGGAGGAGAGATAAAATCGTTGTTGATTGAGCACTAACGGTCGAGCAAGTCAACTGCGCGGGATGAGCGAACAAAGTCGGATCTGGGGAATCTAGATCTAATGACTAAGATCGCACCTGATGGAGAAAGTGGAATCGACAGGGGATTAAGTCGTAGTTTGCAAAGATTTGACGTACGATTTGACTGCCAAGGTGGCAGAAGGCTCATTCCACGACATAACAGAAAAACCGAACTGACGAGGTGAATTGGCGTAGCTGCAGGAGAACATGTGGCCACTCCCTGTGAGCCTAATGATGACACCGAACAGGGAACTCCAAACGAAGCTGTAGCATGCGATCCGACGGGAAGTGGAAGAGGAAATGAACCGCCATGATTTTGAATGGTTTTAAGCCATGAACAGAGAACAAAACACGCGCAGAGAGAGAGAGAGAGAGAGAGAGACAGAGAGGAACCAAAATCCCGAGAGGAGGATGGAACACAGGGGAAAAGATAGTGAAGCAAAAGTAGAAGAGGATAGAGGGCCACGCTGACCAAAGGCAGCGTCGAGCATCAAAGAGCTTGAGGGATTCAGACCATCCCAGAGAGGATCTGTCCAGTGAGCACCACATTGGGCTCTTTCCATTATAGACCAAAAGGTCACAGAGCTGGTAGGCCAATGAGTCTGTGCACTCTAGTGGCTTAGGGAATCCAAGAACCACCCTGCCAAGTAAATCTGTTTCAGGTGACTCATATTGAGCTCCTACTTTGTAATTCTTTGCTTGAAACACAATAAAATAAGGCCACCACTGAAGCTGGACCAGAGATGTATCCCTGGAGAATAGGGTGAACTCCTTATTAATTTCTTGTGTTCTTGTATTTGCTTACTGTATTTCTCTATTGTCTTTCCCTTCAATTGTCTTTGTATTGGCAATCTAATCAATCTGTTGCTTAAATAACATAGACACGCACACACACCAGCACATGAGTCTGTAATCCCTTCATTTAATAAATCTTTAACTGAGGTCACTCATAGGGTGATTATCAGATCAAGTGGTATTAGAGCTCTAGGCTGTAAGGTTAGACAAGCTTATGTTGGTTTAGCTGTTGAATGCTCACTAGATCAAAACTAAAATTAGGAGAAGGAGATTTGGTCGAAACTAATCCTGAAATTGGGAGAGTCTATCCTCAGAAGACAATGTCAGAGGAAGGTTCTATGGGGGCAGACCCTCAATTCATAGAGAGTTTCCTAGCTATAAAGTCTATGGTAGAAGAAATGTATAGGGACTTTAGAAAGCATAAGGATGAAGATTCATCAGGTTCTAAACAAGAAAAAGAAGAAGATTAGTCTTATTCCCATGACCACTCAAAAGGAAAAGGGAAAGAGGAAAGTTTTCTCACACATCCTAATAGCCCTGTGCATAATAAGAAAGCATATTTGATTAAGCTAGATGTTAAATTTGATTTGCCTATATATGATGGAGAGCTAAATGCTGAAAAATTGGACAATTGGAT